>JBBPCX010127356.1:0-19226 GCA_037974365.1 Hydrocynus forskahlii | reverse complement strand
TCAAACGCTTTGATGAGCCTGTTGGTGTATAAACTTCATTATGACATCATAATATGCAAATTAGATGAGTATACCAGAATTTAAAAGAAAAACCTTGGCACCTAAAGGGTTAAATTGCCCCCTCTCTGCATTTCAATTGCCCCCCAACTTGTTTTCCGCTGGCACCGGGCCTGTTTTAAAGGAAAGAGCAGGAGTTGCTCAGAGCACTTTTCTCCACAATAACTAAACATTCTGGGTAAGATAACCCTTTTATTAGTCCTACAACTGGGAAATTAGCATTGTGACGGCAGCAAGTGTACAGTACAAAAGTAAGAGCAGCATAACCTATAGAATAAAGGTTGTACAACACATCAGTATAATATAAAAAGAATGTAAATATATATTGAATATGTGTGTTTGCTTGTTAGTGTGTGGTTAACTGCGAGGTGTTGGTTGTAAAGTCTGACAACAGCTGGAAGGAAAGACCTATGAAATCTCCCCTTTCCACACTGTGGGTGCAGCAACCTGTCAATAAAATTTTGTGGCATGCTGGGCAGTGTAGTACTGGGGCATGCTGGGTAATGTGGTGTTGTGGGCATGTTGGGCTATGCAGTGTGGTGGGCATGGCAGCCTAGTGGTTAGGGTGTTCGCCCTGCGATCAGGAAGTCATGGGTTTAATTCCCTAGACTGCTAGAGGCACCTCTGAGGCACCCTTGAGCAAGGTTCCGCCCCGACACACTGCTCCCCGGGCGCTGTGTTCCTGGCTGCCCGCTGCTTCACTTCGTGAATGGGTTACATGCAGAGGAAGAATTTCGTGCTGTTCACACTGTGTGCTGTGGTGTGTTCACATATGACAGAATGGTCACTTTCACTTATGTAGTGTAGTGGGCACAGGGGTGATGTAGTCCTGAGTGTGAACTCACTGCAGTCGGAGTTCAGGCTGTGGCTGAGGTTCCGGTAAAACTCAGTCCGGTGGGCTTTTTTCAGACCAGTACAGAGACCAAAATCACTAAGCTTCACATGACCCTGTAACACACACATACACACACACACCCTTTTAACATGATTGGATCAAGCTGCTATGGTGACTCTGCCCTGTAGTACTCTTTGGCCCCATCATTGCTCCACAGCTATATTTTAAATCATTTCAGCATTCAGTGGTTGATAAGTTTTTTAACAATATTTTGACTGCAATTGTTGGTATTTGACAGGTGTTCAAGTGTGTGAGATTTCAGGTGGATGTTTGATGTATCTATTGAACAGAACAGCAGAAAATTTAGGTGATGCTGAGTTACTGCAGTATGTAATGTTATTTATTATTTTGTATTGTTTTGATTGTGTGTTCTGCAGTGTGGGTATTTCTGTGTGTGTGTGTGTTCAGCCGTGGGCTTTTCCGCTGAAGTTACACTTTTCCGCTGAAGTTACACTTAAGTGATAGAAAGAGAGAGAGTGAACTGATCTTGAACTGCAAAACGGAAGAGAAAAGCAGAAGAGGAAGAGGGTGTGGAAGCTTTAGTGCTGCTCTGTTTTCTGTTCTGATATCTAAACTCTCCCATCCACTTTATCAGAAACACCCACCCTGCAGGTGCTCTTTAGAGGTGTACAATTACAGACTGCAGCTCATCTGTTCATCAGCCCATCCGACACTGTCTGGCCACTTTATCAGAAAAACCTTTCTGTAGCTCCTCCTTGCTGACTGCTTTATCAGAAAGCCCTCCCCTTTAGCTCCTCCTTGCTGACCGCTTTATCAGAACCCACCCTATCAGTCATCCTTGCTGGCCACTTTATCAGAAACCCCTCCCCACAGCGCCTCCTTGTGGGACACTTTTTGAAACCCCTCCCTGTAGCTCCTTGCTGGCCACTTTTTCATAACCCCCTGGTCAGTGATGGTGCTGTGGGGTTTGGGGTTGGATGGGAGACTGATAAATGTTTGCTGATAAACAGATGGGCTCCAGTGTGTAACTGTACACCTGCAGATATTACAAGTGTCACTGTGTGCATGTTCATATATATATGTGTGTGTGTGTGTGTGTGTGTGTGTGCATGTTTGTGAGTGAGTGAGTGTGTGAGACCTTTGAGTCCAGCAGCAGGTTGTCTGGTTTGATGTCTCTGTGAATGAAGCCCAGCTGATGAATGGAATCGATGGCCAGAACAGTTTCAGCCACGTAAAACTGAGCTTCCTCCTCCGACAGTGTGTCCTTCTTCATCAGCAGAGTCATCATGTCACCTACAGGGGGAGCACACAATAACACACACAAACAGTAACATACACACACACACACACAGTAACAAACACACACACACAGTAACACACGCAGACAGTAATATACACATACAGATACACACATAGGCAGATACACAGACACACAGACAAACACACAGACACACAAACACATAGACACAAAAGACAGACAGAAAGACAGACAGACACACACACAGCCAGACACATTGATATACACACAGACAGACAGACACACACAGACGGATATACAGACATACACACAGACAGATACACGGACATACACACAGACAGACACACAGACATACACACAGACAGATTCACGGACATACACACAGGCAGACACACAAATACACAGACAGATACACAAACACACAGACAAACACACAAACACACAGACAGACACACAGATACACATACAGACACACAGACAGACAGACATGCACACAGACAGACAAACACACAGACAGTAACACACATACACATACACAAACGCCCAGACACGCAAACAGTAACACACACATATACAGAGACACAGACAGACAGATAGATAAACAGCTCCTGAACACTGAGATTAAAGTGATAGTCGGATTTTCTATGAACTGTGGTTTTAATTGTCTTACCTCCAGGTAGGAACTCCATGAGCAGGTAGAGATTCTGCTTATCCTGGAAGCTGTAGAACATCTTTACCACCCACAGACTGTCAGCCTGAACCAGGATATCCCTCTCAGCACGGATATGACCCACCTAGGGGGAGGGGGGCACAAAAACTGTAACTATCTCTTATGTGGCCAATGAGATGTAGACAGATGTATGTGTATGCATGTATATGTGTGTGTGTGTGTGTGTGTGTGTGTGTGTGTGTGTATGTGTGTGTGTGAGTGTGTGTGTGTGTGTGTGTACCTGTTCTTTCTCCAGCATGTCAGCTTTGCGCAGGATCTTCATGGCATAAACATGACCTGTATCCTTCTTCTGCACCAGACGCACCTGACAGAAACATACAAAAGCCCTGTTACGTGAACATACCGATTTATTTTAGTTTAAATGCAGCCTTTAAACACTTTTATCATTGTTTTGTACTGGTTTGGTGTTAAGTGTTGAAATTAAGGGTAGAGATGGTGTTGGGGTTAGTTTTTGGTGTTGGGTTTAGGTGTTCGGTGTTGATGTTGAGTATTGAGGTTAAGGTCGGGTTAGTTGTGAAGGTTAGGGTCAGTTGTTAAGGCTAGGTGTAAGTTGTTCAGGTTGGGATTAGTTATTTGTTGTTACCTCTCCGAATGCTCCTCTGCCAATGACCTTCAGACTCTCAAAGTCGTCCAGGCCGAGTCTTGTCCTCTTCAGCCGTAGAAACTCTGTCTCCTTACGTGCATGCTGAGAGCGCCTCACACGCTTCTACCGCACACACACACACACACACACACACTTCAACACGCCTGACCACATCTGTGTGTGTGTGTGTGGAATGAATGAAACTGAGCTTGTTTTTAATAAATAATAAAGCTTGTGATTAATGCCAGTTTTTGTGACCATAGGAATAAAGCCAAAGGCCAAAAACACTTTCTCCCCTCTACTGAAAACTTCCAGGTGTTTAAAGGAATAATAGTTGTAGAGTGATATATAAAAATGGCATCTGTTTTGATTGGCTGTGCTTCATTAGAAAATAGAACCACTGGAACCCTCTTTGTAACTCTGCGAACAGTGTGTTTACCTCTTCATCAGGCAGACCCTCCTCCTCCATCACCTTCTCCAGCTTCTGCTGTCTGCAGACACACAGAAGAAGCAAAACCCAGTCAAATTACTATAATTAGCATATCATAATCCTGTAGTTCAAACCTGTTTGGTGACGTTAGAGAACCAGTGACTTATATACGATTATGGTATTTTGACAAAAATGCTATCCAATCAGAACAAACCATCCAAAACAGACAGCAGTTTACTGGACTACTTTTTCAGGATGGGCGTTGTCTCTTCTGCACATGTTTACTCCACACATCATTTCCTGCCTGATTTCTCACTGCTGCTGGACTGCATCAGCTTCAGTCTCACAACCAGACTATCAGACTATCAGAACATCATCAGACCCTCATCAGACCATCAGAAAATCAGACCATCAAAACATCATCAGACCACCATCAGACCATCATCAGACCATCAGACCATCTGAGGATCTTCAGACCATCAGATCATCATCAGACCACCAGACCATCATCAGACTATCAGACCATTATCAGACCATTACAGTATCAGACTATCATCAGACCATCATCAGACTCCCAGGCCATCATCAGACCATCAAAACATCAGACTATCATCAGTCCACCAGACTGTCTGACCATCATCAGAATATAATTAGATCATCATCAGACCATCAGACCATCACAGTATCAGACTGTCATCAGACCATCATCAGACTCTCAGACCATCATCAGACCATCAGACCATCATCAGACCATTAGACTCTCAGACCATCATCAGACCATCATTAGACTCTCAGACCATCATCAGACCATTAGACCATCATCAGACCATCAGACCATCATCAGACCATCATCAGACCAACAGACTATCATCAGACCATCATCAGATTCTCAGACCATCAGAACATCAGACTATCATCAGACCACCAGACTGTCTGACCGTCATCAGAATATAATCAGATCATCATCAGACCATCATCAGACCATCACAGTATCAGACCATCATTAGACTCTCAGACCATCATCAGACCATCAGAACATTAGACTATCCTCAGATCATCAGACTGTCTGACCATCATCAGACCAGCAGAACATTAGACTATCCTCAGATCATCAGACTGTCTGACCATCATCAGAACATCATCAGATCATCATCACACCATCAATACACTATGAGACCTTTATCAGAGGATCATCAGACCATCAGATCATCATCAGACCGTCAGATCATCATCAGACCATCAGACCATCATCAGACCATCATCAGACCATCAGACCATCATCAGACCATCATCAGACCACCATCAGACCATCAGATGATCACAGTATCAGACAATCATCAGACTCTCAGACCATCATCAGACCACTGGAACATTAGACTATCATCAGACCATCAGAACTTTGGACTATCATCAGACAATCATCAGACTTGCAGACCATCATCTAACCATCAGAACATTAAACTATCATCAGACCATCAGACTGTCTGACCATCATCAGAACATCATAAGACCATCAACAGACTATGAGACCATCATCAGACCATCAGAACCAGTGTGGCCAAGAAGTGCTCAGTTTAACAGGAAAGGAGCTTTAGAAACTGACCAATCATAGGCCATTATTTTTGTTTGATCTGTAGGAGCAAATGATTGTCAAAACAGTACTACAGCCCCATGACCAGAAAAGTGGCAGCCATTAAGACTGTAGCTGAAATATGCAAGCCAATCAGATTGTAGATAAAGTGTGAAAACTCAATCAGAGAGTAACTAGAGTGTGAGAGCCAATCAGAGTGTAGCTGAGGTTTGATCATTGGCTCAGTGGAGCTCTGTGGGTGGAGCTTCTGAGGCCAAAACCTCAGCAGTTATGTCCTCACAGAGAAAAACAGCGCATAAACCTGCACCATTTAAAGTGAAACAGAGAATCCAGAATAAACTACAACTTTAATGTGAGTGACTCTGTAACTGCTCACATCAGAGCTTTAAAGCAACACATATACACACACGCTCAGGCACACACACACACACACACACACACATAGAATTATTTAACTTAATGAAAAACATTAACCAAGAACAAAGCAGGGCAGAAGTGCAAAACCACAGGCAGTCTGGGTGGTGTGTGTGTGAGAGCGAGAGGTCATGCTCTGCAAACAGTGAAGGACACACTTCTCCTACTGTCCCTGGGGACCTCATCAAGTAGTTTATGGTGTATGTTTGTGTGTGTATGTGTGTGTGTTTATTTTGTGTAAGTTTGTGCATATTAGTGTGTGTGTGCTGGTTTGTGAGAGTTCTTTAAAAGTTAATAAGAAATAAACTAGGCCACCAGAAAACATCTCCTGTTCGTGTGTGTGTGTGTGTGTGTGTGCAAAAAGTGACCATTTTATCAGAAACACCTATTTGTACTTCTACCCACTGCCCATCTTATTAGAAACACCTGGGAAAACCCCCCTCTGGTGATGCATGTTGAAAGTGGACCGAGCTTTTGACAAACTATTGCTGCTTAAGGGTGAATTTTTTTGCTGCTTTATCTAAAATAAAAAAAATGTATTATATGTTTAAAAATGATTAAAGTTAGCTTGGTGGTATATACTAAGCCATTATCTTTATGCTCAGAGTTTTTTAAATTTATACTTTTAAACAAACAGTCCATCAGTAACTAAATCACACTAAACTCGGGCTGCATCTCAACACCTGACGCACCAACTGACGGATGGAATGCCATGCAGGACACTCAAGAGCACAGCATACACAACCAAGAAACACACATTCGCTGTTTGACACTGTAAAACAAATCTGTACATTTCACACAGCTAGTGAACCACCAGACATGTGTCAAAGCAACACTGGTAAATGAGACTATCAGACTATCAGACCATCATCAGTCCATCAGACCAACATCAGACCATCAGACTATCAGACCATCAGACTATCAGACCACTATCAGGCCATCAGACTTTCATCAGATCATCAGACCATCAGATCATCAGATCATCAGACCATCAGACCATCAACAGATCATTAGACAATCAGACCATTAGACTATCAGATCAGACATTCAGACTATCAGACCATCATCAAAACAAATCTTTACATTTTACAAAACTACTCAAGAGCGCAACACACGCAACCAAGTAACACATTTGCTGTTTGATGCTGTAAAACATTACATTATACACAACTACTGAACCACCAGTTCAAGGCAACACTGGTAAATGACTCTGCAGAGCAGCTGTTTTGGTTACACGCCTTTATAAACCATCTTTATTGAAAATGTATCTTCTCCCTTAATCGTTCACCACTACTATGGCACTGTAACCACAGCAACCACAGCTCGTGCTGTTGTACAACTAACGTGATCTATGCAGAGAACTACACAGACTTCATCCTGCTAAGGCACTGGGCTCAAATGGCATTGGCTCACAAGAACTCAAGTTGTGTGCCTCCGAGCTATGTGGAGTACTGCTGAGGATCTTCAACTTGAGCCTCAGTACCAAGAAAGTACCTGTGCTGTGGAAAACATTGTGTTTGGTTCCGATCTCAAAGAAGGCGCACCCCAGAGAGCCATCAGACTATAGGCCAGTTGCACTGTCCTCACACAGCCAGAAGGTCTTCGAGAGACTGGTCCTAGGTGAGAATTATCTGGCTGATTGCAATGAAGCTAATGAAGCTCACCTACCAGGGACAAAGGCAGACAACAAACAAACAAACAAAAGGCACACAACAAACAAAGTAGCAATCTAGAACAAATAAAGTCAAAGTGGACAGCAAAATAGCAGTATAACAGTTAAGCACACAACAGTAAAGAAGTTAAGCAACAGAAGAAATTCATCTTACACCACAAGCACAGACTAAATCTAGACCTGAATGTCTTTCCTTTCTCCGTGACCTGGTTAGGCCAGCACAAGACACCAGGCCAAGATTGGAGTGGACAATGCCATCATCTACCTGCTTGACAATTCAAGTGCATCGCTGAAGATTATGTTCTACAATTTATCCAGAGCCTTCAACACCATTCAGCCAGCCCAACTTCACAGGAAGCTGTCTGCTATGCAGGATCATCCTCCCTTAGTCGCCGGGATTATGGACTACTTGACTGATAGCCGACAGCACGTGCAGCTACAGGGATGCCTGACACAGTGCTTTTTAGCACTGGAGCTCCTCAGGGAACAGTTCTATCATCTGTCCTCTTCACCCTGTACACATCTGATTTTCAGTACACAGACTCACCAGCTTAAAGTGCTCCACTGAATGCCATAAAAATCCTTCCTTTCCACCACCATCAGACTCTACAACTCCTCTCTCTGTCACATATCCACACAATAAGCTGTGCAGTTGCCTGTTGCTACTTTGTTGCGGAATTTCTTACCAGGTTTAAATAACTCCATCATTATGTGTATCACTATGTGCATTATTCTGCTATGATGTGCAACAGGCTACAATGAACAATACTGTGCAATGCTCATGCCAGGTGTTAAAACATTATCATTACGTGCAATATCTTGTGCTATAGTCTATTCATGTGAATGTCACTACTTATGTCAGTATTATTTATATACTATTGACTTCTACAACATGCAATAACTTATTCCTAACTGCCATATGTGGTGTCACTAAGTTACTTATCTATAGTATTTATACAAAGCAATTGTGTACATAGCATAGTGTATTTTTGTATTGCACATTGAGTGTTTTTTTTCTACAGCTTTTTTATTGGATTTTTTTAGACTATATTTTATATGGTTCTTGTATATGTGTGTCTTTGCAGTCATAACATAAGAAATTTTCTCTGGGATCAGTAAAATTCTAATTCTGATTCTAATTCTGTCGAACGAGTCATGAGTCCAAACGAGTTACATCAACATCAAGGTGAATGTCGTCTCACTAACGAGGACATATTTTGCAAATTAAGCTCCTTATTTAATAAATTAGATATATTTACAACATCAAAGAGACAGGTGGTATTGCTGTTTGTGTCACCACAGGCCTCAACCTGCTGATCTGAAACTGTGGCTCTGCAGTCAGGCGGCACAAGAGGACCAAACACAAGAACACTTCACCACATAAAGTTACAGACTCTTTCATTTTAGTGGAAAGAGCAAAAACACTCACCGAGCAATGGGCAGAACTGATTTTTTTTATAGAAAACTAACTGTTGTGCAGACAGTGAGGTCACTATGGGTGACACTGAAGTAACAAGTACTGTACGTTGCTATGGTGATGGCACATAATGCATGTCAGCCCCCGCCCTGAAATCAAATTCTGTCTGGTGTGTGTGCGTTTATGTATGCGTGTGAGTGTGTGTTTGTGTGTGTGTATGTATTGTGTGTGTTTGTGTGTCTGGTGTGTGTGTGTGTGTGCGTATATGTGTGTGTTTTGTGTGTGTGTGTATGTGTGTTGTGTATGTGTGTATATGTGTGTGTGTATATGTGTGTGTTTTGTATGTATGTGTGTGTTTTGTGTGTATGTGTGTATGTGTGTGTGTGTGTGTGCGCGCGTGTGTGTATGTGTGTGTTTTGCGTGTATGTATGTGTGTACATGTGTGTGTACTGTGTTTGTGTGTGTATATTGAATGTATGTTTATATTGTGTGTGTATGTGGATTTTGTATGTGCAGTTGTGTTTGTGTGTACCTCATCTCTCTCTCCTCGTGCTGGGTGATGAGGTTGCTGTAAAAGTTCTCCAGAGTGACCTTGGCCATGGTCACCCTCTCCTTGGTGTGGTTACTCAGTAACGATCCTGAGGAGTGACCTCGCATCGCCATGGTTACCTGCAACACACAAACAAACTGCATAGTTGACCTGCACAATATGGACAAAATATCAGTATTGAGATTTTACTGCTACATACTGCGATTGTGATTCCTATTTAGTATATTACCATCCCATATCACTACTTTTGGACTTGAAAAACTTAAAGTCTGTTGATATTTTTCAAATGGTACATTTACTCCCCCCATCCATGCAGTCCACATAAGGGAAATGCGATACAAAAACAGCCCGTTTTCTGATCAGTTTTAGTGATGCCACAAAACTAATAAAACTAGAAAGTGCCTTTCCATACAAAGTGTGACTGAGCGGTTGCCTTAAAACCAGTGTTCTGAAACACCCAAACATTGGTTTCATGGGTAAAATTCATGGGTTGTACAGGAGCCAATATTGATCATTTTTTTTAAATGGTCGAGACCTCTGTAATATATAGGCAGAGAGAGAAAGGTTGAGTCACCTTTGAAATGTTTGTCAGATAGAGAATCTGTGACATCACGGATAAGGGGGGCGGGAACGGCCAAACCCAACAAACCCAAATGCAAAGAAACAAAACACACACCAGACTCATAAACAGAGTTCAAGACACAAAAGACGTGTGTCACTGTTAGTGGATAATCAGCCTGTGAAAGCTGCTATGCATCCAGGCGCCCTTACCTATAAATGGCTTTGTAAGAACTCCCCCTGAACATTTCTGAAGACAAAAAAGTTTTTATGCAAACTTTTTGTCTTCAAAACTGGTTTTATAGCAAACATGCAATCACAGTTCCCATTTTCTCATGGAAGTGTGCCTTATTAGAATGATTAGTAGTAGTAGTAAAATAATAATAGGGCTACATAGAATGTGCCGTATTATGGCTGATTCTAATTTCTTTATGGTCAAACTGGGCAACGCTCACACACACAAGCTCTAAATAAAACCTAAACCCTGAGTAAACGAGCCACTCCTCTCGGCAAGCTAGAAACAACACTCTGTGTGTGTGTGTGTGTGAGACAGTCAAATAAACCCTACTTTGTTTAGGGAGAGACTGTGTGACTTGTGGGTCACCACAGACGGGACTAACTTTAGAGAACGCCAAGAAACGATCCAGAAATAAAGACCAGTCCAGTCAGAACAAGAGCCGACTAGAACCAGAAGCAACCAGAAGCAGAACCAACCAGACTTTACATTTCTTCTTCATAAAATCCTTACAGTCTATACAGTACATAAAGTCCCTAGAGTCCCAACAGTCCACACAGACCCTACAGTCCAAACAGTCCATACAGACAATACAGTCCAAACAGTCCATACAGGCCATACAGCACATACAGTCCCAACAGTCTATACAGTCCATGCAGTTCATACAGTCCATGCAGCCATATAGCACATACAGTCCCTACAGTCCAAACGGTCCATAGAGTCCAAACAGTCCATACAGTCCAAACAGTACACTCCATACAGTCCATATAGTCTATATAGTACCTACAGTCCAAAAAGTTCACACAGTCTGTACTGTCCTAACAATCCATCTAATCCATACAGTCTTTACACTCCATATATGAAGACGACTGTGGGATAGACTGTCCTATGGGATACGGGCTCTTTAAGATAAATAATAAAGTATAAAATATAAAGTAAACCACACATACAGAACATGACCGCCCCTTTATAGAGAACTACAGTCACACTACCAGCACCACTCCTAGCACTGTTACTAATGCTAACATTTATATGAATAATAGTAATAGTATTCAGATCAGGAATGTGTTCAGGATTCCTGTAAGCATCTCGTAGTTAATTCAGATGGTTCCAGCAGTTCAGAACAGAAAAAAATGGCAGTGCATATCAGTGTATCGCAGGAGACTCTATTACACTTTATTACAGCATTATGACACAATATAACACCCCCCTGCCCCACAGTAAAAACACTGTTTCTGCAGCCGAACCACCTAATACACGTTTCACACACACCATCTCCAAACTCAGGAACTCACTGAACCACAGTGGAACATCTTAGAACTTAATTGTGTTAGCAAACAAAGCCATTTCTTTACAGTGGAGATGAATGGAACCAGACGTCTTCAACACCAATACAGCCGTTTCATTCACTATTGATCTACAGTGACGCTCTCCGTGTCTCTGAGAGTCTATATAGATGTTGATGAAATAGTGGAAAACCTGAACTAAATCACTTTTCTCTCGGGACTATTTGGCCTTATGATGCCCTGCATGTATCCCTCCACCACGAATGGGTTTAGTTTTAGGAACAAAACCTTCTCAAAACTCAGGTAGAACAGCGTATCATGTGTCAGGCGGCACAACTCTAAGCAATTAATAGAATAACTTTATGTGAAGAGATTTTAGAGGCAGGCGTCTGGTTCCATTCACCTCCGCTGTGAACAGTTCTGACTCGAGTTGTTTCTCCAGAACGGAGCTTGTCGCACCAAACCCAACCAGAAGCCTCTGTTTACAGCTTACACGCTTTATTGTGGGGGTTCTGGAAAATTGGGTGGAGTTTTTCTTTAAAGTAGAGAAAACTTTTCCCCACTCGGTTCTCATTTAAAGTCCTAAAGAGCGCGCTCTGGGTGAGAAATTGGAATAAAGTGTGAGTGGAGAGTGTGTGGAGTGTGTGTGGGGTGTGTGTGGAGTGTGTGTGAAGCGGTGAGATGATGGAAAAGAGGACAATAGTTTGATGGGGGGGGGGCGATGACGTGGTCAGTAAAAGTTATAATAAGCAGACAGACCGCGCCACAGACAGCGTGCGCGTGCACAGTCTGCGTTCTGCGCGGGCGTTATGGTCCGATAAAGGTGGTCGGAGGTGTGTTTACCTGATCTGGACGTAATTCTGGGTTCTTTTCCTGGATGCTCCTCTTGATACTTTTGTTCTCGGCCAACTGACATCGAGCCACACATACACACACTCACACACACACACACACACACAAAGCCCCACAAGAAGTCCTGCTAAAGGTGTCTGCGTAGCTTCTGAGAGTAGTGTTGTGGAAGTTCTCTCTCTGCTCACACTGAACCTCTCTCTCTCTCTCTCTCTCTCTCTCTCTCTCTCTCTCTGTCTGTCTGTCTCTCTCTATCGCTCTCCCTCTCTCTCTCTCTTCGGCTTCCTCCTCGCAAAAGCCCCGCCCACGTCACACACACACACACACACACCCTCGAGTAACGGTGCAGGAATGGTGTGGCAACCCCTCTACACACTTTCACAACACAGCACTCACAACACTACAGAGCTAATCACCTGCATTTCTCTCACTGTCACAATTACTATTATTATCACTACTGTTATTATCATAATTGTTATTATCACTGCTGTTAGGATCACTATTCTTATTATCACAACTTTATTACCACTGTTTAAATCATTACTACAACTACAATTAATACTATTGCTGTCACTACTGTTATTAATATCACTACTGTCACTATAACTACTGTTATCATCACTACTGTTAATATTATCATATTGTTATTATTCCTACTGCCATTATTATTGTTGCTGTCATTGTCACTACCATTGTTATTGCTATTGCTTTTATTAGCACTGCTGTTATTATCATCACTAGTTATATTACTATTGTTATTATCATCAGTACTGTTATTATTATCGCTATTGTTATTATCATTACTCTTATTATTAGTACTATTGTCACCACTACTGTTATTGTCACTACTGTTATGATTACTCATTATTATCGCTACTGTATCATCCCTACTGTTATTATTATCCCTCCAGTTTTGGTTATCACTTCTAGTGTTATTATAATCACAACTGTTAGTATCACTACTGCTATTATTATGATTGCTGTTATTGTCACTACTGTTATTATTATTATCACTACTGTTACTTTCACTGTTGTTATTATCATCACTACTATTATCACTACTATTATTACCATTGCTGCTGTTATTATCACTACTATTAATATTATTACTGCTGTTATTATCACTACTGCTATTATCACTACTGTTATCATTACTACTGTTATTGTTATCACCGTTGTTATTATTAGTAATGTTATTAGTAGTATTATTGTCATCACTCCTGCTGTTATTATTATCAGCATTGTTATTAATACTACTATTATTATCGCCATTGTTATTATTACTATTGTTATCACTAGTGTTATTATTATCACTACTGTTATTGTCACCACTGTTACCATCACTACTGTTATTAACACCACTTTTATTATTACTATTGTTATCACTACTGTTTTTATTATCCCTTCTGTTGTTATTACTATTTTTATTGTCACTACAGCTATTATTGTCACTACTACTGTTATTAATATCCCTACTGTTATTATCATAACTCTTATTAATATCACTACTGTTATTATTATCCCACCTGTTATCGTCACTACTGTAACTGTTACTAGCATTATCACTACTGTTATTATTATCACTGCTGTTGTTGTTATTATCATCACAACTGTTATTATCACTATTACTGTTATCATCATGTCCCCACCCTACTTTTCGAAATAATTTGTTTTGTCCACCCCACTCTTCCCCTCCGGGACAACAGACGAGACATAGAGCGTTGCGTGCACCCACATCAAATATGTTACTCTTGCTACTCTTGCCCATGCTACTCTTATCATTACTACTGTTATCACTACTGTTATTATTATCACTACGTTTATTATCACTATTTTCATTATTACTGTTGTTATCACTACTGTTATTATCACTTCTGTTGTTGTTATTATTATCACTACTGTTCTTATCACCCCAGTTCATAACGCTATTGTTATCAATAGTGTTATTATCACTTCTGTTGTTATTATTATCACCACCGTTATTATTATTACTGTTATTATCATCACGGTCATTATTACTATAGCTATCACTAGTATTATTATCGCTACTGTTATTATTTTCACCCCTTTTCCCATTTTTCTTTCCACCTTTAATGCTGGAAACAGCTGCACTATTTAAGATGGAATTGAAAATAGACACAATTCTGTAGATCAAACTTCTACATTCCAGGGACTGTTTCAAATTCTAAATTTTCTGTGACAATCAAGCAACTTTAAAGGAGAACAGGGAGGAGAATACATCAATAAAGTAATAAATCAGTGTAAATAATGAAGGTATATTAGTCTTTTTATTTAAAAGAACTGATTGTGATTGACAGGGTTGATGGTGAGAAATTAATTACACTGAGTTGCCATGGAAATTGGATTCAGGTTTTTTTTTAATATAATTTATTTTTCTAAACCACACTGCATATTATTTATGCAGATTATCTGATTTAGCAGCTTCAGTCAAACACACCTGTAGACCTTAGAGCCCATCTTTAAAGTGTGATAAATAAAAAACAAGTGATGAAGAGTATTTGATGGCAGGGGGTATAATAGAATAGAATAGAATAGAATAGAATAGAATAGAATAGAATAGAATAGAAAATAATAGAATAGAATGCTGTAAAATTGATGGCCATGGCAGGGTGTGGGCTAAAGTATTTTATATAACGCTTGTTTTGGTTGTATTCTTATGATCTAATGGTTTAATGAAAACAATGTAAAAAATGAACTGGTGAAGAGTAGTGCGCACGCGCCACGACAACTGGTCCAGGCTCCGCCCCTGTAGGGGTCGCGGTCTGCGCAGCGCTGCGCAGCTTTGACGCTCCCGAGATTCGGTGCTGCAGGTCTGCGACGCAGCGGCCGGCGAGTTTCTCCTCCGGAGCGCGTGAGAGTGTGTGTGTGAGAGAGTGCGTGGGTGTGTGAGAGAGTGTGTGGGTGTGGGGGGTGAGTGTGTGTGGGTGTCTCTGATCCACAGATCAGTTTGTTTCACGGAGAAATGAGCGTTTGACGTAGCGCGAGGGCTGAGCGTGGACTGCCCACTGCGCACCCGTCTGCGACCTAAGCAAACACCGGAAACCTCAGCAGGTAAACAACACAGTAAACAACGCAGTAAACAAATCGGTAAACAACCCGATAAACACCTGTTTAGCCAGTCGAGCCGAGCCGCTGTCCGCTGAGCCCCAGTTCCGCAGGGTTAGAGCGGAACCCTTGTCAGCTAGTTAGCCGTTAGCACAGCGCGAGGATTAACTTGGGACATTTAAAAATCTGAATATCTGAACGTCTGAATATCTCAATATCTAAACACATGAACATCTCAACATCTAAAAATCTGAATGTCTAAACATCTGAACATCTAAGCATATGAATAGGTAAACATCTTAACATCTCACCATCTGAACATTTCAATATTTGAATAGCTAAACATCTTAACTTCACAACACACGAACATCTGAAAATTTCAACACCCGAACAACTAAACATCTGAACACCTGAACATCTAAACACCTGAACATCTGCACCTGAGAAGCTCCTAACATACACCACAACTTTATGGTCATCTCCTGCTCCACAGCTTCACTGTCTGCCTCTTCCTATCAGCCATCCCTACATCATACTACTGATGACCACGCTGGATGACACCCCCCCCCCACTACTGACCGTCCCTGTGTCGCACCACTGACTGTACCTGTGTCACACTACTCACTGTTCCTGCACTTCAGTCTGCACCTGTGTCACACCACTGTCTGCACCTGTGTCGCTCTACCTGTGTCGCATTACTGTCTGTATCTGTCACATCACTGACTGTTCCTGAACTACTGACTGTTCCTGTGTTGAACTATTATCTGTACCTGTGTCACTCCACTGTCTGTATCTGTGTTGTACTACTGACTGATCTTGTGTTGCACTGCCCACTGATCCTGTGTCGCACCTCCAACTGTACCTGCACTGTCTGTGCCTGTGTCACTCCCCTGTCTGTACCTGTGTTGCACTACTGACTGTTCCTCTGTTGCACTATTGACTGTTCCTCTGTCACTCTACTGTCTTTACCTGTGTCACACTACTGACTGTTTCGCTGTAGCAGTACTGACTGTTCCTCTGTCGCACTATTGGCTGTTCTGTCGCACTATTGACTGTTCCTCTGTCACTCTACTGTCTTTACCTGTGTCGCACGACTGACTGTTTCTCTGTAGCACTACTGACTGTTTCTCTGTTGCACGAATGACTGTTCTGTCGCACTATTGACTGTTCCTCTGTCACATTATTGTCTGTTTCTCTGTCACACTACTGACTGTTCCACTGTCGCATTACTAACTTTTCCCATGTCAGTATGTGCGTGTGAGTGTGTATGAGTGTGTGTGTGAACAGTAGGATTATGTGTTTGTAAATCTGTAATCCACTGCAGCAATGAGATTAAACTCAGTGTGGAAAAGCTGTGTTTCAGCCTTTCTGTTCATGATACAAATACACAGTCAAACTGTCAACACAGGACACACAAACAAACTCAGTGGCTCAGACAGGCCTTCAGGAGAGGAGAGGAGAGAACAGGATAAAAGAGGATAGGAGAGGAATTCTGTTTTATTAAGGACACAGTAATGACTGGAATCAGGGGAAATTTGTTTTATTAGAATAAGTTCCTGCCTGAGGTTTTAAACAGGTGTGTTTCTCTCTCTCTATATTCTCTTCACAGCCGGCCGAGTGTGTGTATGTGTGTGTGTCCGTGCGGAGGAGCGGCCCAGGTGTGCAGCTCAGAACTGGGAGAACAGGTAGGCAGATATCACAGCCAGTCAAAAACACAGATTTTTAAATCTTATCTGTAAATACACCTTTGACCCCAGTCTCACTCCACACACCACCACTCATTTGGTGTGTGTGTGTCTCAGGGGGAGTTTTGTGGGTGTTCCTGACATAGATTTACCTACAATTTTCTCACATACACACACCAAATAAATGGTGACCTGGCATAAAGTAGGGATGTACTAAGATATATATATATATATATATATATATATATATATGTCTCTGCAATACTAATAGGAGAGCCAGAATAAGGAGATATATTTGAATGTGTTGGGTTTTTTTTTTGACATCACAAAAACTGAATTGAAAATGAGCTGTTTTTGTACCATTTGAAACAATATTTACAGATGTTGAGCCTTTTTAACTCCAAAAATTGATTAAATAGATCCTTTAATCATTGAAAGGGATCACAATATGATATGATCGCAGTATGTAGCAGTTAAATCTCAATACTGATATTTTGTTTGTATCGTGATACCCTGTGTTGGTCATGCTGGTTGACAGTCACACTGATCAACCTGGCCTGGCTGGTCAGCCAGCCTGGCTACTTTGTTCATAATAGACTGTTCATGCAGGTGGATCAGTTTGGACATGCTGATCATGCTAGTAGACCAGATCCAGTCACTGGCTCATGATGTTTGTGCTGGTAGAACATCTTTATTATCAATTTCAAACAGAAACACACCCTTAGTTGGTCAGGATCACTGAGTAAGATCAGAGCAGGACAAAGAGCCCCTCCCTAACCTTAGGTTCTCTCTTTGTTCACACTGGCTCACACTGGCTCACATTGAAGCTCACACTGGCTCACACTGAATCTCTCTCTCTCTCTCGCTCTCTCGCTCTCTCTCTCTCTGAATAGGTGTGGCCCGGCCGCAGTGTGGCTGAGCGGCTGTTGGAGGTGGGTTGAGGTGTGTAGGAGCGGGTATGAGTGGGCAGGCGGGGGGGCGGGGTCGCCGGGGGGTCCGGGGGGAGCAGGTCATAGACTCATCCTGCTGGCTTTCCCCGGCGGTCCTGCGGCGGCTGGTGGAGCTGCCCGCTCCAGTGCTGTCCCGGCAGCAGCTGAAGCGTCTGGAGGAGCACCAGTACAGCAGCTCCGGCATGTCCCTGCTGGAGCCCATCATGCAGCGATACTGGGAGTGGCTGGTGGGACACATGCCAGCATGGATCGCCCCCAACCTCATCACCATTGTCGGCCTGGCAACCAACATCTTCACCACGCTGGTGCTGGTCTACTACTGTCCCACTGCCACGGAACAGGTACTGCACACATACAACATAAAGTACATGTTTTGTGCTGGAAAGCACAAACTGGTCTGCCAGTACAACCACATATAAAGGTCGATTCATTGTGAACCAACCTTAACTGATTCATTTTGAACAGATACCGTTTTACTCATTTATACTGGACAAATACAGTATGACTGATTTACAATAAACGGAAACAGCTTTATTACCATCAGATATTTACAGATTCATTCCAAACAAATACATGTTTACTGATTCATTCCAAACAGATACATTTTTACTGATTCATTCCAAACATATAGAGCTTTACTGATTCATTCCGAACAGATAAAGCTTTACCGATTCATTCTGAACAGGTAGAGCTTTACTGATTCATTCTGAACAGGTAGAGCTTTACTGATTCATTCTGAACAGGTAGAGCTTTACTGAATCATTCAGAATAGATAGTGCGCAACTTTGATTACTTTCCATCTAATAGAGATTTACTGATTCATTTGGAATAGATCATTTTACTGATTTATTCTGAACAAATAAGATTCCTTTCAAACTGATACAGCATTAGTGATTCATACTAAACCAGTATCTTCACACACATTCAGTACTGTGCAAAAGTCTTGGGCACCTATGAAAATTGTTTGAGTCTGTTTATATCAGCAGTGGGTTTCTTTCTGCCAGCAAAAACACAAGTGAACATTAGAATAAACTCAAAC
>JBBPCX010127326.1:0-19231 GCA_037974365.1 Hydrocynus forskahlii | reverse complement strand
GAAATGTTACTGATGACAATGCACTGTTGATTAGAGGCTTGTCAGAATCACTTCCAGAACGAAGAGCCCCAAATCTGCAACTTTCACTGCATCACGTGCATTCAGTGAAAACTAGATAAAAAAGTTCAATATTATTGCTCAAACTCTGTAATATTGACATGAGCGTGAAAAATAGAGTGCATTGTAATGTTTTAAGAATAAAAACAATGACGTTATAGCGTAGTCAGTTTGTCCTGCCCGGACAGTGTACATTTTGTGCGTGTCTATTGGGTAGTTATCTCAAACGGTAGAGCATTCGCTAGGCATGTGAAAGGTTCTGGGACCGATGCCCGAATTCTACAAAATTGGCAACCTTTTCACATACTTAAACAAATACATTTATTTTTAACCAATTATAACATAATACAGAATTGAATATTTCTCGCTCTGAACATACCATAGTTCAATACAGCGGTAATCTACAATGAGATACATTCTGTCTACTGCTTTGCTTTGCGCATCTAAAAAAGCACTTTGTTTCAACAAAATATACCAAGTTGCTTTCTGCCAAAACAACAGTAACACTGCTCAGTAGCTGTGATATAGAAACATACTGTATATACCATACACACTTGTTATACCATAGTAAGAACGTTGTGGCCAGACAGAATGTTCATCATAACAGGGTGAACATCACTGGAGAGTGCCTTTTCAGTCCCACGACTTCCATTCAATTCAATTCTTTATTTCCTATTCCTTTTATGTGCTATTATATATAAC
Source organism: Hydrocynus forskahlii (assembly GCA_037974365.1). Taxonomy (NCBI): domain Eukaryota; kingdom Metazoa; phylum Chordata; class Actinopteri; order Characiformes; family Alestidae; genus Hydrocynus; species Hydrocynus forskahlii. Next base: position 18,472 of record JBBPCX010127326.1, on the reverse strand, counting down.
AGATATTGAACTTGAAATTTATATTTGCTGAGCTCCTGCATATATTTCCTGTTAATTATGGGATCTTAATCAGAGCGTAAACCATGTAATATGTCCACCCTGTCATGGACATATACAATTCAGTTAAAATGTGTTTTCAGTATAATAGAAACATAACAATAGATTTTGTATAAGGTCCTTTTTCCTAAATAGGGTTATTAATTAAATTTTTAATTATGAATAAATACAATATTCTGTGCAAACTATCCATTTCAAAGAAACTCTTACCACTCATGTCTTGCTGCACTCAGAGGCATGTCCTGAATGAAGGCAAATTCTGTGATTACATGCAAATGTATGAAATGAATATTAACTATAAATCATGGCTGTAGCTGACAGTTAATTGCAATACCAACAAGTATTATCACATAAAATGAACGATATTGTCCACCCTGTCGTATGTATGTCTACTCTATCGGAGGTAAGTGACTGACAGGGTGGACATTTTGGGAGAACGACAGGGTGGATATTTTGAGTTAGCAGTTATCATGTCATTAGCTAACTAGCTAGTCTGTTGTTGAAAATAATTTTATGTAATTAAACTTAAATATTTTGAAAATTTTGTATACTGATCAGGCCCTCATATATTATGCTGATAGGGTGGACTTTTCTTAAACGAACAGATTTCTCAATACGACAGGTTGGACAATTGTTTAAGGGACATGTAAAATGAACTGAATAGTTGTTTTTATTACCAAACAATAAATATTTGAGTAAAAGTTGAGTAAGGTTTTATTTAGCAAAATAATCATTTAAAAGAAGTTTTTAGAAAAATCATTTTTTCAATATATTTTTTTCATATTGAAATCGATCAAGTGGTGTAGGGGTCATGCCAAACTAGCATGTATCCTATCACACAAAACTGAAAAAAATATTGAAAATGAATGTAAAGAGCCAGGAAATTGTGTTGATGAATGTAACACATGAAGCTCAATATAATACATCCTTTATGAATGTATTTAGTAATATATTATAATGGCAAATGACTTGTTTATATCTAGGACAGCAAAAGCCACCGCTCAGTGATATTGACCTAACAGCTCGATGTGGAATTAGCTCAAATGGTAGAACACTCACTTAGCATGCGAGAGGTTGATTGATTGATTGATGCCTGCGTTCCCCAAAGTACTGATCATTTTCACATTAAATATGTCAATGTGCCAGCGAGCAATAAATGTCTTACACTGAATGTGTAAATATGTTTGTTTTCTAAATAAAAGCTCTACAGCAGATCCTCTATACTACATGCACTATGCTATATACACAACTGCCAGGCTAATAATACTGTAGATAACAATAACTTCCCGTTAAGTCATTTAGCTACTTGTAACACAGTCAGTGGTAAGGAGTCTGTTGTTGCATGCAACAGAGATAAGTAAGTAATGTTGACTTAAGTAATAATATTGCGCATAATTTGATATTGCATGAAATGTTACTGATTACAATGCACTGTTGATTAGAGGCTTGTCAGAGTCACTTCCAGAATAAAGAGCCCTAAGGCTGCAACTTTCACTGCATCACGTGCATACAATGAAAATGATATAAAAAAGTAAATTATTGTCAAAACTCTGTAATATCGATGTGAGTGCATCTTATAGAGTGCATTGTAATGTTGTAATAATAAAAACAACAATATAACTTGGGAATTACGTCCTGCCCGGACAGTGTACATTTTGTGCGTGTCTAGTGGAGAATCAGCTCAAACGGTAGAGCACTCGCTAGGCATGCGAGAGGTAGCAAGACTGATGCACGCATTCTCCAAAATGACCTTTTTACTTACTAAAATGAATAAATGTATTTTCATACAATTATTTCACAAAGCAGATTTGTATATTTCTCTCTCTTGGCATACCATAGTTAAATACAGCGATAATCTACAGTGTGATTCATTCTGTCCACTGCTTTGCATAGCTAGAAAACATTTTCTTTATACTGTACTGCTTTCCAACAATGTATTGTACTGCTTTCCCCCAAAACAGCAGCAATATTGCTCAGTGGCTGTAATATGAAAACCATAGTGTACTTTTTGATATAATAATAATAGTAAATTTATGTTAAATCAAAGTAATATCTTTGTTGCCAGCCTGTATGTTCATCACAAGAACTCAGTGTGGAACTAGCCCAAACGGTAGTGTGCCTGCTTAGCATTTGAGAAGTAGAGGGTTCGATGCTCACATTCTCCAAAGCATTAAGCCCTTTTCTATTTAATAAAATGTTTAAATGTATTTGCAAGCAATTATGGCACTAACACTTCATGAATTTGATCTGTTAAACATTTTGATGAATCGTTGATCGGTTGAAGTGTTTAATTCTTTGAAGTCCTAATTAAGGGTCCCACTGCTTTTCCTAAAACGAAATTTCTCATCATACATGAATATCATCTGTGGTCTTGATCGGCTGTTGTGATGGTAGCACCAAGTATATAATCAAAACGGTTTAAATATGTTACTCAAAATCATGTTATCGTGATTTAAATGTTCCGTTATAACACAGTAATAACACTGTGAGCGGACAGTATAGGTGCTGTAAGTGTTTAGCGGGAAGTTGGCTCAAATGGTTGAGTGCTCACGTAGCATGCAGAAGTAGCGGGGTCAGTCCTACCTTCTCCAAAATAACTTTTTCACTTCCTAATATGTGCAAATACACTTGAAAGCAATTATGATAGATCTACACTTTGCAATTTGCCTATTTGATCATTTCTCTCTGTAAAATTAGCATAGTTCAATAAAAGACTAACAGACAGAATGTTTTAGAATGTCTACACTTACATTTACGGCATTTAGCTGACATTCTTATCCAGAGCGACTTACATCAGTGCTCAAGTAGTCCACATCTGTGCCTCAAACATGTAAAGCTATACTTAAATCAATGTTCGCTATTCAACCAAGTTACTACAGGCTAGGTACACCTAAACAACACCTGTCAAAGAAAAGTCAGAAGTTAAGGAAAAAGTAAGGAAGGCATAGAGAAAAGAGAGGGTGTTTTTTTAAAATGAAGAATAAATAATCAGAAATGAGAGACGTAGTTAGTCACCAAGGTGCTCCTTGAGGAGGTGGGTCTTCACACAATGCAGATCTGATCGGAAGAGGGAGTTCAGTCCACCACTGGGGGGCCAAGACCGAGAAGAGTCTACAGCTTTGTAATGGACCAGCAAAAACACTTTATTTAAAGAAAAATATACTTTATTAAACCTTCATGCTGAACTATATCACAAAGGCAGAATTACAGACATTAAACACAACACACTTTATATTTTGTCAACCAAAAACTGTACAAGTCTGCAGCATTAAACAAAATGTCTGCTGGTGATATACCAGAGGTGCACATATGAGTAGGAGCTTATTAGAGTCACTGCCAGAATTGGGAGCCCTAAAGCTGCAACTTTCACTGCATCACTGCAGCTTCTACACAGACTACTTAACTGAATGCGCGTTTATAACCCATTCATAATACTTGCGCAAACCCTTATGCCACCACAACTGATGCACATATATTACGTAGGTGTGGGTGTCATCTTTGTAGCTGTTTATATTTATATTTAAACAGGACAGAAAACCTGATATATCCACAATGTTCTGATGAGGAGTTCAATCCCTCAAAATCCTAATTGAGGGTTCCTCTGCAGTTCTCTGCTCCACATAGACAGGGGATCTTCTCGTCCTCGATGGGGAATTTGTAATCATACGTGATCTCCTCGTTGATGCCAATGGGCTGGCGAGAATAGATGACTATTTTCTTTTTAGCTTCCACCGTGATGATTTTAGCATAGCAGTTTGGCTGAAAGAAGAACAAAAAATTAGATCAGTCGGTCAGTGGCTACAAGCAAGAGTTCTCAATTTATCATAAACTCATCAGTCAACTGCCTAAATAAGAGTTTCCACAAGTGAAACATTTCCAGCTGCTACTCACGTTACAGCTGTGGTTGATGAATCTGGCCAAATTCCCACATTTTGTGGCATCGATTATGGTGTCTAAGTCAACTCTGAACAAATAGCTGCTCCCGATGCCCTCCTGCTCATATTGTCTCTCTCTCATGTCCGCTATCACCTGGAGATGGGGTTCAGACCACAGCATCTCAGAGACAAGTTCTGAGAAACTTAATATTACAGAGCTATTAGAAAGATTCTTTGGGATACTTAGGAACCCCTAATTCTTCACTATACATAATACTTATTATAAATAAATGGGATTCAGACCACAGAAAAATGTTAAAAATATTAAAGATTGATCGCGAATAATCTCCTGTAAGCTTTTTATGCACTATTAATCATAAGACTTATATGTATGTCACTATGAGAATGAAAAGTGAGGAAACTGTGACCTGCGTACAGACCCTTAAACAGAGAGTCAGTGTCACAGCAGGCCCTAAGGTGAGTCAAGTCAAGTCAACTTTATTCATGTAGTGCTTTTTTATGCCACAAGGCAGCTTTACAGAATCCAGGTCCAAGCCCAACAAGAGAGACATTCTAAATTCAGTTTTTAAGATTATTGTCACCTGGGGCATGGTTAGGGAGGTGCAGATGCAGGTTTCCATTTTTACTCGTGACTTTATTTACAAACACAGGAACACAAAGAAGGCTTGAAGGCAAAAACACAAAGCAAACAAAACAACTGGAGACCAAACATAAACTCTTGGTCACTGTGATGGTGGACCAACCCTGGGATGCCTCCCAGGGTAAATGAACCAGACCTGAACCAATGAAGGCAAATCATCACTAAAAAAAACTAAACTCCCCACAGCTGTTACCCAACATAAATTTAGCCACAGTGACAATAAAATACATTTAAAAAAAAGTCCCACATATGTCAGCTAATAGCGACCTCTAGCAGCCGCTGAGGTCGCTATTTGTCACATACACAGTTATTTGTCACATACACAGTTATACAGGTACAACATGTACTGAAATAAGCCCCTGAAATGTATATGATATTGTGCAATATAGTTACAATAAATTGAAGAGAAAATTAAAGGTTAAAACTAGGGGTGTTTATATCTCACCTGCCGTATGCTCTGGCCCACGTACTCAATCACCATCTCATCTGCAGCGATTGGCTCCTCTGCAAAAAGGCCCCAGTCATGGATGCGACTTCTGCTGAAACGCAGCTTCTTCTTCCGAAACTGAAATCATCAACATTGATCACTCACTTAACACAAAACTACAGTTCCATACACAGGGGGTCAAAAGTTTGGAATCATTGTTTCATGATATAAAACCAACTTTGAGGCGGATATTAAATCATTCTACTAACACTCTATAACTTGAAAGGTTTCTATTTAGCAAAAAGCTGAAAAAACAAAAAAATATTAAATACATTAAGATGATTTTTAAAAAACTGAGAAAGCTGAAAAAGACAGATGTTCAAAATAATTATCAATAATGTATCATATTTGAAAATTATTACTAGACTTGACTTACTTGATACTTTACTCTAAATAGATAATCACAGTGTATTATGTATAATTAAATGCATCGTTTAAATTAATTTATTAGAAAATGCCTGAAATTTTGAATAAATAACAAAATAAATAGTAAACAAATATGTTAAATAAATATACTTGAATATTAACAGGTTTATTAAAACTGAAGCATTTCTATACAACATTAATCATGTTTACAAGAAATGTCTTAGAATTTTAAATGATGTTTGGCAGGAGCACCTTGAGCTGGTTGAACTTGAGGAGGTCGCTGTCGCAGCTGAAAGACGACAGCAGGCGGCGCTGCTCAGCTCGGAAATCTGACCCAGACCTGGACGATGTTGTAAGCTGAGCTTGTGTATTCTTGCACTGCATAGATATAAAAAATATATAGCAAACGCAATAGGGAACACCATGCCTTCTTTTCCTTCATCTCTTTATTTTTGTCATTTGATCTTCAACTTCTGTCCAGAGATGATTTACACACATGAAAAGTCTGAGTGCTGATGGCTGAGTGATAAAATGTGTGGCCTTTGGCACCATATAAACAAAGGGTTTCATCCAGTTTTGTTTTCTTACAAAGAAAAAAAGCCAATATCTAAACAGCTTTCTATTTACTGTCATCACTGCTTGAGCATTTCCAAAAAAATTACTTTACAGGAGACTAAAGATAAGATAAGAGCTTATTCAGTCATTTTGGAATGTTACACCAGTCACTTCATTGTAATTTTGGCAAACATGTAAATTACACAAAAAAACTAAAATATAGACAAAGAAAGCACTGAAATATAAAAACCATTCAAAGACACCTTTGATATGTTATGTACCTGCGTAGGCAAAAGCAAAGAAGAGTCAGCATCCAAAAACTGTTATGTTACAATGAATGCTGGGCAACAATTAAAAATTTTAATCACGATTAATCGCATTGTTATATGCAAAATTCAATAATGAATTCAAAAGTAGTGTATTGTGCACTTACATTTTAAAAGTACTGCCATATGAACAAAAGTGCAATAACATTTGGTTTGCAAACACTAAACAAATTTTTTTTAAAGGGGACATATTATGCAAAACTCACTTTTTGCATCCTTTTGTATTTCCATTTGTGTCTCTACTGCTCCTATAAACACTCCAAGTGCAAAAATAAACATGCATCCGTTTTCTGTGAATCAACTGAAAGATTTTGGTGTCAGGAATCATATGCTTCTACGAGCCGTTTGGATGGCTTCCCGATTGTGACGTCATAATGGGAAAATTTGCATAGAACCACCCCTCATCTGTTGAGCCACCACCCACTAGATTAGTTGAAGATCTGCCATTTTTGTCTACTGGTTTTACGAGCACACATAAGACGCAGAACACTACGGCTACAGGCAAAGGCAAGTCACTCATGAAGTGTTGTGTTCATCTTGCTCTGGGTCCGACTTGGGGTTGAACATATAGGGCTGGATTAGGGCTGCAACTATCGAATACTTTAAGAAACGAGCATTTCACAGCTCTCAAGGTCACTTTACAGAAAAATATATAAACAAATTTACATACAAAGACATTTAAATACATATACATACAAAAGCATATTTACATACGTATGGATGATAGTGGTATGAGGTGTAAGTAAGTCATGTGGGGTAAGCTAATCTAAACAGATGAGTTTTGAGTAGAGATCTAAACATGGGCAAGGATGATGTGGTTCGGAGGTAGAGTGGGAGTGAATTCCAAAGTCAGGGAGAAGTGCAGCTAAATGATCTGAGCCCCATGGTGGACATACGGGCATGAGGTGTGGAGAGGAGAGAACCAAAGGAAGAGCGGAGAGTGCGAGAAGGTGTGTATAGATCAAGGAGATCAGTGAAATAGTGAGAAGCTAGGTTATGGAGGGCTTTGAATGTTAAAAGAAGGATTTTATACTGTGTGTGGAAATGGATAGGGAGCCAGTGAAGTTGCTCGAGGACAGGGGTGATGTGTTGTGTGCGTGGAGTTCTGAAAATTATATGGATGGCTGAGTTCTGAAGTTTATGGAGGGATTTATGTGGTAGACCGGAAAGCAATGCATTACAGTAATTAAGGCGGGATGTGACGAGGGCATTGACTAATATGGCAGTGGCAGTGGGGGTGAGTGAGGGACGAAGGTGGTTAATGTTTCGGAGGTGGAAGTAGGCAGACTGAGTGATGTTGTTTATGTGGGCAGTGAAGGAAAGGTTGCTGTCAAGAATGACACCCAGATTCTTTACCTGAGAAGAAGGGAGGACAGTGAGTTATCAATAGATAAAACTACCAGATTTGGAGAGTGTGGATTTGGAACCAGTAAGAAGAATTTCAGTTTTATCTGTATTTAATTTGAGAAAGTTGTGGGAGAACCAAATTGTGATGTCTCGTAGACAGTCTAAAATGGAGGATGGGGGTACTGGTGTAGTGGGATTGGAGGAGAAATAGAGCTGGATGTCATCCGCGTAGCAGTGGAAACTGATACCATGTTTCCTAAAAAGATTGCCAAGAGGAAGAAGGTAGATAATGAAAAGGAGGGTCCCCAGGACGCAACCCTTAGGCACACCACTGCTAAATGGAGAGGGTTGGGATTGGAAAGACCTTAACTGATGAACTGAATGCGACCAGAGAGATATGATGAGGCCCAGGACAAAACTGTGCCGTTTATTCCTAAGGAAGCTAAGCGGTTTAGGAGAGTAAGATGAGAGATTGTGTCAAAAGCTACGGTTATGTCAAGGAGGATGAGTATGGTGAGTTGGCCAGAGTCTGCTGCCATCAGAAGATCATTTGTGATTTTAATCAGGGCTGTTTCTGTGCTGTGAAGAGGCCGAAAACCAGACTGAAATTGCTCATACAGCTTATTTTCAGTGAGGTAGCTATGTACTTGGCAGGCAACAATTTTTTGTAGGATTTTGAACAGATATGGAAGGTTGGAGATTGGTCTGAAGATATTTAGATTAGCAGGGTCCAGGCCAGGTTTCTTAAGGATAGGTGTGATGGTTGCCATTTTAAATGGTGCAGGAACTGAGCCAGAGGTGAGGACGGTGTGTATAATGTCAGTGATAAGGGGGGAAAGTGACAGTAGACAGCGTTTAACCAGTTTCGTGGGAAGATTGTCTAATTTGCAGTTGGAGGACTTTGATTTGTGAATAGTGGAAGATATTTCATTGATGGATGGGAGGGTGAAGTTTGACAATGAGGAAGAGGGTGGTTGATAGGGCAGAGCACAATATACACAATCGGGTGTGTTGCATGGTGGAGCAGGTGGATGTTTTCAATTTTTGTGGTGAAAAAGTTCATAAAATCATTGCAGAGACTGGTGGAGTACATATGATGATCAAGGGGGATCTGTGGGCTGAAGAATAGTGCTGAGTGTAGTGAATGAAGTGTGTGTGTTTCCTGCAGCAGTCTGGATGAGGGTATAACGCTGGGTGACAGAGAGCATAATGTGGCAATATAATCGGAAAATCCGTTCAAAAATTCAGGTTGATTAATCGAGTAATCGGATAAATCATACTTTTGTGTTTCTAAACAGGTATATCAATGGTGTGTTATGCAACAAGAAATGCCTCTTAAAATGAGCAAGCAATTAGCTGTTATTCCTCACAAAAAAGGGTTTTTATTTGAACTCAACACTTTTATTAGATCAAACCTTAGAACCTTTGGCTTATTGGCTCCAGAACTAAGCCCATTTAATGAACCGTGAAACATTTATGATGTACACGAAAAAAACACTATGAAATACAACTTCACAAACATAGGTTAGACTATTTATCCTTAGTTTTATCTTAATAAAAAAAGGAAAAAGGTGTGTACTCCCTGCAATAGCCCATCTGAGAATAAAGAACGAATAACAAAAAGTATTAAGGTACAAAATAGCAAAAATATATATAAAAATAATTCAAGTATTACTAATAATCCAACTTAACCAGTACAGTACAGTTTCCAGCTGTATCTAGATGAGGTCGGTAGGCAGAGTAGAATGCAATGCTGCAGCACCTGAACCAAAAGCATCCTCATGTAAATTGTACTTCTCCACGTGGCTTGGAGCTTCTACAAGGTCACGTATTTTTACGATTGCTAACTGATATGAACACTAGCGCTTGTTAGACTGTACACTATCTGTAATTATTTTTAGGCTGTGTTATGAGTCGATAGTAGCAAGTCGAAGTAGCAAGAGGGCAAATGCACCAAGATCTCATCTCCCCCTTCCTCACGCGTGCACGCGGTGCACACACACACACACACACACATACACACACACACTGATAAGTTACATCTCAAAACACATTTTCTGCCTTTTACGCACACCAGGTTCTTCATTTTCCGCCATTTCCATAGAGAGCAAAATAAACACGCCGTCTTAAATCTTTCAAATGCGCATCAGTTACAACAGTCCGTGTGAAACAAGCGCAGCCGAAGTGATACGATAGCAGAGACATTTTAAATAGATGGACGTTCGTAACATAAATTAAACGAAGCCTCGAGGCAAATTCTTTTTGTAATCGAATTAATCGAGTTACTCGAATAATCGTTATAGCCCGAGGCTGGATAGCACCTCTGTTTCACGTGTGTTAAACATGCAGCGTTAGCATGGGATGGGTGGGGCGTGGCCAGCAACAGCTTTTTTGCATAAAAGTGACAGAGCCCTTAAACGGCTCATTTTGAAAGGGACTGAAATTGTCAAACTAAAGCTGGTGAGATCTCTTTATGTGAAAGTGATTTTGTGCAAAGAACTTCATGAACATGTTTTGTATAGCCCATAGACCTATTATAAGTAAAGTGAGTTTTGCATAATATGTCCCCTTTAACAGCAGTGTTCCTTTTAACACAGTTACACAGCTGCAGTTCAAATATTTCTGCAAAACAAATGTAAAACCAAAGCTATTTGCCACTGCATGGCATTCACATTTTATCTAGTTTGTTATAGAAAAACAAGGTACCTTCAGGATCCAGAACATGGGCGTTGGAACCATTATAGTTTTATAACCATAATCTCTGATTATGCATATTATTTGTCTATTTCTCATCATTATCAGTGTTATAAACTGACTATAAGCTGTATAAACTTAAAGGGAGCTTTTTTTAACAAGGCTGCACAATTCATCAGAACACAGGCGCCCATGGTCCAGAGCCACGATCATAACAGTATTATAAGGCCCCTTCCAAGCAGCATCAAGTTAACATTTATAAATCTGTTTTCAAATCTGTTTACATTTATAAATCTGATTTATAAATAATTTATAAAAATATTTTTATTTTATCAGGGAGCAGCAGAAGCAGTCAGTATGTTCAGTAGCGAGTGTCCCTCTTAAAGAGAGGTGAAGCGGTTGAAAAATAAAAAAAAAGATTCATTTAAAAAAAGTGTGTTAATGTGCGATAAAATAATTGTCAACGTAAATTAAATAATACGTTAATGCGATAATAACGTGTCAACGTGCCCAGCACTAGTTACAATATTAGGAGAAATCTACAGGTAATACTTCTCTCACCTGAATGTCCTGTGGAGGTTCCTCTGAGACATTGTTTGTGTGACGGAGGTATCGCAGCTTGTCCCTCTTGCTGATGATGTAATATCCCTCCGTCCGTGCACATCCAGTCATGTGAATACGAACACCATAGCTCCACAGGCTTGGTCTTTCCTCAGGAACACTGCTGGGTGCATGAAAGTCAAGGAAGACAACATGTCTAAACCCTGCACTGTGATACTCTCTCTCTCTCTCCTCCCAAGACAGCCTTGATCAAGGTACAGTCGCCACACACTGCTCCCCTGGTGCCATTGTTGGCTGCCCACTACTTCACTCGGGTAAAAGGGTTAAATGCAGAGGATAAATTGCACAGTGTGTGCTGTGATGTGTTCACCTGTTACATATCATTGTCATTTGTTTATCTTCCTAGCTTCCTTTTTCTGTCACGTACCTTGTTTTCATATCCACCATCCTATTTTATATTATTTCATTACTAGCCATTTCTATCTGTTTAATCAAGAGAGGGCAGGAGAAAAAAATGGTACCGTGGCAATTCTGCATCGGCAGTAATAATAATATTCACTGATTACATGCAGTCGAATCAATACAGAATGTTTAGAAATTCTTCAGGTGAGGATATGAGGGTGAGGGACCCAGTGCGTGTAGTTCAACCACTCACAGCCGCTGTCCTGCAGCAACATTCTCTCGTAAGTGGCCTGCAAATGACCAATCTCCTCTGTGTTTACTCCTTTTGTCCAAACTGCATGAAGGACCAGCTTCTGCCTCCGCTCAGACCGCGGGACAAAACGCCGCCAACATAGAGGGCGATATGACCACCATCTCCCCTTTCTCCACCTGTCTAGCGGCTCTGGAGGCATATGGTGCCCCGTTCCCTTCGGCTGGAGCTTGTTCTCCACTCTGTTCTCCAACCCCTACAGGTATTATTTCAGAATCAGAATCATAAAACATACTGATCCCAGAGGAAACTGCTAATGTTATTATTGCACATACACACAGATAAACAAATACAAGAACAATATAATATAAAGTCTAAATAAAATCGAATAAAAATACAATATATGAATACAAAACATGAAATACCCTACACTATATACAAATTTTTGCCATACTGTCTGTCCTTACCTGTAGTGGCTTTTTGCCCTGAGCATCGGCTCGTCCATAAAGTTCTCCATTTAAATCTGGAGTTTCATCATAGGATGACTTAGCTATTAGATCTCCAACTGGTGTGAAAGGGAAGGCATCCTTATTCCGATTCAACCTATTTTTCTGCAAGAGGATCATTCTTCTCTTGTGCTGGAGACGTTCTCTTCTCTTCTTGAGACATGCTGCGTCCAAATTCTTGGGCCAGTTTGTTGAGAAATTCAGGCGCCCTTGTGCAAAGTCTCGATCCGTGACAAAATTTGGAGACCAGGGGCTGTGTGACTCTGAGAGAGAGGAACCAGAAGAGCATGAAGAATACCTGGAGCTCCAGCCAGGATTCTGACTACAACTCTGCTCCCTGGGGTGAAAGTTTTTGTCAGTGTGGTCTGAAAGGGGTGAGGATGGGGCTATGTCCCTTCCTGGAGTCCTAGGGACCCCATGGGCTGACGATGATGCAAAGGCTGGAGAGAATGGACCGTGCATTGTCACTCTGAGTAATGCATCTTGGGAGTTTTTTGCTGTAGTCACTCTCCTCGAAATATGCTCATGCTTGCTATTCCTGCCGGGTGTTTTGGGGAGTTCTTCATAGGCAGGGTATGAGGAGGGTAAAGGAGGAGGCGAAAAGTAAATAGGAGGGGAAGGGAAGTGAAGAAGTCCAGTGGGGGACAGTGGAGGGGGTAGTGGAGTAGGAGGGGCAGGAGAAAGAGCTGGAATTTCAGCCTCCATCTCAAGTCCTCTACCCGGAGTATGGGGTAGCTCTTCCTCTGAGGGGGCTGGCGGTGATAATCTGTGCCTTAGCTCAAGGTCAGGGTCACTCTCAGACATAAAGCCAGTAGGTGTGGGGGGTCTAAGGTTGCTAGAATTCTCTATTGGTTGCATTGCGTCTTCCTGATCCTCCAATTCATCCTGAATCTCCAACCCTTCATCTGTGAATTTTTAAAAAAATCTTGTAAATTATGCACAGCAACTATTACCTATTACTCGTTTCTGTTTAAATACTGCTGGAATTGCTTCCATTACTTGTTATATCATACTTGGTTACATAAGTGCAGTATGAGCCGTACCTGAGGAGAACCCTTTATAAGATGGAGAAGGTGGGCACTCCAGCTCCGGTTCCTGGACTGAAGACAGCATAGCTGGATCAGGTAGTTCTAGTTTGTTAGATAAGTGCTGTTTGACTGGATCATGGCATCCGTAGCCATGCAGGAACACTCTGACCCTCAGCTCTTCCTCTGGATCAGCACCTGCAAGAACAGAGCCACAAACTGCACAACTGAACTCTGAACTGAGACGTATCTCCAAGTTTATCCCATTTCTGGTTTGGGTCTGTAAAGGCACTGGTCTGGGTCTATCAGCTTAGCTGCACCTACTTTTGGCCCTGCCGCCAGGTTCGGCATAGGTATTGGTCATTATAGTGGTGATGGAAGAACATTTGTTCACAGTACAGCACAATTCCTTGTACCACAAGACTAGTAAGACATGAATAAGAAATGAGTGATCTGCAGACTAAATAACAGCCACAGAAAGCAATGGAAAGCACAGCAAGTCATACTGCATCCTAAACCACGTCCACAAGGCTGTGTCACCTTAATGAAAAGCTGAATGTGTTTTGAGCTTTGATGAGTGACAAGTGTCAGTTAACTAAAGGAAAAAAAAAAAAAATTTGGACTCTAAACATGTCTCAGCTGATGGAGTACATCTGGGATAAATGGAAAATTTCATAAAATTATGTGTTTGGTCGAACCACCCCTTCAATATCGCTGATACTGATCCACTGAATACAAAAGTAACATATTCATCTGTTAAACTGAATTGGAGAACGCATGTTTTCTGTCCATGCTTTCCATAATTGGTTAACAAGATGAACAAAGAGGAGGGTCAGGATTCTCACCCAGTAGTGCATGGTCCAGATCTTCATCACAGGAGAGAGGGGCAGATGGGGTCAAGGGCGGGTCAAGCTCATCCTCCCAGGAGATCAGAGATGAACAAGCAGGAGTGTGAGTACCTTCCTCATATTCAAAATCCTCTTCATCTGAAGAGATCCAAATCTCCTCCACCTTTCTCCGCTCTAAAGGGCTCCTAAAGGATGCACCTTCGACCTCCTCTTCTTCTTCAGAGGATACACAGTCTGATACAGAGGAATAGTGACTTTCTTCAGAGGAGTCAAAGTCAGATCTCGAGGAGACAGAAGAGTCATAATCCAGACCTGGGGAGGATAAGGACTCTGGATGTGTGCTTGATGATGCTATGATAATCACTCCTGAGGAATAAAAAAATCAGGTTTACTTTGGATTTCTCAAATTTATTAGAGCTGTACATTTCTGGCCTTATAAGATTATCAATTCTAAAATTCCAGTATTAACCCATTTTACCAGTCCATTTGCAACATATTACTGTTATCTTGTACTTTTAACAAACACTTTTGTCATGAAATTCAAATGGTACCTTTGTCTGAAAGGTCTTCATCTTCTCTCACACCTGAAAGCCTGTCATATTTTCTGTCATCTTCATCCAGTCCATTATCATCATCATCATCATCATCATCATCATCATCATCATCATCATCCTAGCAGGATAACAAAGAAAACTTCTTGTTCAGCTTTCAGAGGACAAACTTGACAGTGTTCAAATCACTGTTTATAACAGTCCAACAGTATTAAATGTGGAAAAATGGTCTTCTGTAATTGACTGAAGATCTCTTTTTACCTCTTCCGGTACAACTAATCCAGCTTCTGTAGTGCTTACGATTCTTGATCTATAACAGGATCAGTAACAGTGCTTTACCTGATTAGAAACAGAAAGCTCACTTTCCTTGTCCTCTTCCTTTCCCGAACCTGAATTTTCCATCTTCCCAGAATCATCCTCCTCTTCACTATCCAGTTCCAAAGGCCTGGCGTGTCGCCGTTTCACCATAGAGATCTCAGCTCCTTTCTGGGACTCATCCACACTGCCCTCTATATTTGTGTCCTGATCTGAATCTAAACACGACAGGTATGATTCACACTCATCATTCGATTAACAGAATGTAGTTTTACAGTTCACACTCATCAACAAAGCTGAAATAAAGACAAGTGTATCTATTAGCACTTATTATGTTAAAAGTGACTGCTGACTATATGACATTAGTCAATCTGTATTTGAGACTATTAGCATTGCTAGTTGGTACTACAGACCAATACAGAACTAACCTCCATTCTCAGAAAGTCCAGGTACAGGGGGGCAGGGCCTCTTAGCATCCACAAACTCCTCGACACAAGGAACCTTCCTTTTCACCTGAATATACACACAAGTAATAAACAATTATGCAGCTAATCAAGGTCACCAGGCAGCTGGTGGCCAGGTGTTTAGGGAGTTGCCCCTGTGACTGGAAGGTTGTGGGTTTGAATCCTAGGATTGCCAATAGCACCACTGAGATACCCTTGAGTAAGATATTGGCCCCACACACTGCTCCCTGGGCGCTTTGTTTTTATCTGCCCACAGCTTCTCTTGTTTTGCACTTGTTTGCACTTGAGACATGCCAGAAGAATACTGTTCTCTCATCTAACCACACATGTTCTTCTAACACCTGGAATTCACTAAACACTGCTGGAACTTTAAGTGGAACCGGGTCCAGTGGTTAGATAATATAAAAACCAAGCTTTCTGGCACCAGACCCTCAAAGTGGGTTTGGTGTGAAAAGAAAAATGGTAACACAGAATAGTTACCATATTTAACAGTGGGAATGAAACACAGAGCTTCATCCCCACTGTTAAATATGGTGAAAGATCTATGCAGGATCCAAAGGCACTGCAGACCTTGCTAGGATTTATGGCATCATGAACTCCATGAAGTATGAAAATAAAAAACTTCATCCATTAAATAAACTGAATTTAAATTGAAGTAGAAGGTGCAGCGAGTGATTTTGGTACCTTAAAGGAAGGAAGTCTAAGAGCAGACCGCAGACCCAATCCAAGTACTGTGCCCTGTGCTGTACCCTCCAGCCCTGTGCCCTCCACAGGCTGCCGGGGGTCCAGGACCCTGGGCTTCAGAACCTCCTTGTTCTCACCAAGCTTTACAGGTACAGATATCTAGATTTATTCAGCAACAAACACATGTTTTAACATATTTTTTATCTTTCAGAGCAGTAAAATTTCACGAATTGATTAACTAAAATTCCATTTATAGCAAATTATCTCATCTGACGCACCCTCTGAGGTGCTTTTTTATTTTGTATTCTTTCATTATTTTTCAGCCTTCTGTAGCTGTGCAACGAATACCTAACCCAGCAAACTTGTTAGCAATGACATCTTTGAATTTCTCACATCATTGAAGATAAATTTGTTAGCACCACTGAAAACTCCCACTGAAATGTATCTTCAGCCCAAACAGGTAGTACTGCTTGTCCTTTGTTGACTTCCCAGTTGTAAGTTTGTATGTTCAGTGTTGACAAAAAAACTATGGTTTCTTTCCATGATGTGATGATAACATCTCAATCAATCAGAAAGCAGTGATGCAGTCAGCTCAGGTGGGGCCCACTTCAGCCCTGCCATCAAGCCGCATTGTTAGTAATGTTTTATTAGTAATGGAAAAGTTCCTTGTGTCAGTGGAAAAGACTATTATTGGTCAGTGATGACTACAAATTATTCAGTAACTACTATGGTGTGACGTTACCTTGGCTGTGCGTTCCCTCTCATCCCACCATTGGTCAAACAAGGCAAAAGCCACGCCTTCAATTATTCTGCGATGAATGTCTTTTTTCACGATGGCTCTGAGCTCAGCAGCTACAGCAGCCAGAACGTTGTCCACTGTGGCCTTGTGAAGAATTTCATTTGCAGGGACGTATCCTGGTGGAGGCACTGAAGGATCAAATGCAGGCAGGATTGGAGGTGGCCAAGGAGGTCTGTAACCCAGAACAGCAGAAGAACCCCCTATAGAGGGATAGGGAAGACACTGCCTTTGTCTAAATCCATCTTGTGGAACAGGAAGCCCTGGAAAAGCTGTAGGAGGTGGTGTAATGGGAAACAGAGGGGAATATGAGGGAATGGTTTTACCATGTGTGATTCTAGTAGGTATGGGAACAGGTGCTGAAGTGCTCTTCCATCTAGTGGGATTACCAGCCTGCCCCATGGCGAGCTTTGGTGGGGGGAAGAATGGAGGAGGTGGTATGGAACGGTTAGGAGTAGGTGGGGTATGTTGAATTGGTACAGGAGGCAATAAATGAGGAGGTCCAGGCAGGGCAGGTACATTTGGGGGCAGAATTCGGGGTGGAAGGGCAGGGAACCCCAATGGAGGAAGGAGAACAGGAGGGGGAGGCATTAGGAACACTGGAGGACTTGGTGAAGAATTTCCTCTGCTTGTTCCAAGCCTGAAATTCTGCTCTGAAGCTTCACTTTGTCTTTTGAACAGGTTAATCTGTGGGAGACAGAAACATATTTACAAGCGGTTATCCAAGGTTTGAATTGTGAAAAAAAACCTAATATTTACTTATTGTCCCATCCCCAAAAAGTACTCGATCCACTGAGATGTGTTTAGTGCCCAGTGTATAGTTGGAGCAAACAAGAAAACCTGTGTACCAACTTTGTTGAGGCCAAAACAAGTGCAAGACTATGGCTAGTCACAACCGAATCAAGACCATGTCTAAAAGGGGCCGAGGCCAAGTCAAGACAAGTCCAAAAATCGGAGTCATCTTTAAGACCAGGTCTGATGTAGTCTTAGCTCAAGATCCAAATTTCTTTGTCTTTTCCAATTGTTTGTGTCATTCAAAGGTGAGCTATGCCCATACAGACTGACTTAGGACAACACAATACTTTACATTCTAAAGTTATTACTTTAAGATTGCTTGTATGTATTGTAGTGCATTTGCATTAAAACTATATTCTGCATTGGCAGGTCTGAACCAGATTTTTTTAATGTGTTTTCAAAATGAAAACTTTGAAATTATAATAAAAGTTCTCCAATATTATATCTACATTAGAACATGGCTTCAGCAGTTATTTATTAGTGGCTGGAATATCTTAGCATATAGCCATGCTCAGAATGAAACAGACACTATCCAACTAACTAAGTCTACAAAATCTAACTAAGATACAAATAGATACACCAAATGTAAACACAAACCCAAGTGATTTGGATTTTAACTCATTCAGTCTGCAAATAAATGCATTTTTATTTTTTTATTGTAGTTAGTCCTTGCCAAAATCAGACACTAAATTTGGTGAGCTCAACAACCACAGAAACACTGAACAAAATAATTAGATGTTTCACTTTTCCTTGCAAATTGTCAAATCTGTCAAAATCTAACACTGTTAAAGTTTTTGGCCTTGTTTACACTGCAGGTCTTGATGCTCAACTCTGATTTGTTGCCTATATCCGATTTTTTTGACCTTCTGTTTACACGTTTTTTTAAATTGTGACCCATATCCGATTC
>JBBPCX010127288.1:0-19236 GCA_037974365.1 Hydrocynus forskahlii | reverse complement strand
CACACCATCATACATCTACACACCTTCACACACACACCATCATACATCTACACACCTTCACACACACCATCATACATACCTTCACACCATCGTACATATACACACGCTGCACTGAAGTTTATTAGATCCATGACACACGGTGTGATTTGCTGAAATCAGACAGTCTGTAGAGGCATAACAGGGGACACTGGGGACATACAGCGCACCATTTAAAGGGCAAAATTGTGTGAACTAATATTCAGGGATCCATGTGGCAAATTTAAAAGGCAGCAGCAGGTCATGGAGAGAATAAACCAGCTGCGGATGGTGATATAACCACAGGAAGGAATGGAAAAAAAAAAAGGATAAATTTAGTCACCAACCTGAGCTCGGTCCCGCAAAACCTCAAAATCAGCCTGAGACAGGAACTGGTTGTACAATACTCCTGAAACAAAGGGTGGAGGAACAGAGGAAGGTGAGGAGAAAGGAGAAGCTTTCGACAGCCTCAGTATTACCATTAAAGCCACCATCGGTGAAAATGGTAATTATCGATCAACTACGCCTGAGTGCCATTGACATTCAAAGGTCACGGGGCGTCATTCAAGAGGAGGGGAAAAAAGATGTCTGGCAGAGACTTCAATCTGCTCAGGAGCTTTTATGAGTCAGGCATTGTTTCCAGGCTCATAAAAGAGTCATCCCAAGCACATATTCAACTTGTACTTGACCAAATTACATATGCGAAATATGCCATTTACCACTTCAAACGGAGAATTACTGTAGCAAGTCATGCAATCATAATACCATCAATCGCATGAGGCCATTAAAGCTTTCTGCTTCAAACCCTACATGTCCAGAAGTCTGCTTATGAAATGTGGAGGTTTAGCAGCTATTACGCTTAAGAAGAGTTTGGTGGAAAATCAAATTTACACAATTTTCTACTTCAGCCAAGACATGTCTGGGGTCAAAACCTCGCTTAATTAGTTCTGAACTGAAGCTGCGTTGCCAACAAACACTAGAGGTCAATGGTCACCCAAAATCTTTTTGTAAGTACACCCTCCCCAAACTCCCACTCAAACATCATCCAGCTCATCATTAAGGTGGAACAGACTTATGGATATGGTTTAGGGCACAGTATAACACTGTATGAGCAATAAAAATGACTAAAAGGGAAGGGAGGAAGGGAGGCTGTTTAGACAACATGGTCTGTTTTCACTAACCACTTCAGGAATAGGAGACCTAGAATCGGTTTATGGACAACCGTGTGTCCTACTGTGTCATGAACCACATCATCAAATCTGTTAAATGTTGCAGATCTAAATCAAAGTAATTTGGTGGGACAATGAGCTCCCATTAATCTTAGCTGCCTAACTATAGTATAGTAGTTAGTCTCCGACGCAAACCTTAAGAGGAACATCTCAAATGCCAGACATGACTTGGCTGATCAATTTGGGCAATGGGGAGAAAAATGGGAAAATTAGTTTTTTTGGATAAAGTAAATACAGCAGAACTCTAGGCAGCTCTTAAGCACGTTACAGTTAAGGTATACATGATCTGCTGACAGCTGCATCATTCTCACAAACCTGAATGAATGTTCCCTCAATTTTCAAGTCTCCATGGTAACGAAGCGAAGGCACACGGTGTATTTTAAATGCTCGGGACCCAGATTTGCATTCTGAGCTGCATGGGCTTCATTTCTTCTTAGTGGTACAAAGGATGGTTTAGTGCTTTTACATTTTAGCACATGAATTATATGTCTTAGGATGTTAAATACATTTATCATCATCAAAGCCTTGTCTGTCTTAGGTTAGATTTGTCAGTGTTCATGATGTGCTTGGATAGTGATGTAATATATGTTTTTGTACAACCCTGATTTAAAAAAGGTTGGAACGCTGTGTAAAATGAAAAAAAAAAAACAACAAAAAAACAAAAAACTAGAATGTGATGATCTGCAAATCACGTAAACAAAGCAGACATATCAAATAAAGCAGACATATCACGTTGAAACTGAGAAAATTCTCATGTTTTTTGGAAAACACATGCTCAGTTTCGAATTTGATTCCAGCTGCACGTCTCAAAATAGTTGTTTGGGGGGTGATGTTTACCACTGTGTTGCATCATCTCTTCTTTTAATAACACTCTATAAATGTTCGGGAACTACGAAGACCAACTGCTGGAGTTCTGAAATCATCTACACACCTGTTTATACAGGATTTCATGTTAATACAGAGGAAACAGGATCTCAGCTGCTTAACAGTTCAGGGTTTCTTACTGCATTCTTCATTACATGATGTTCTGAATGTTTTCAGTGGGTGTCAGGTCTGGACTGCATGTGGGCCGATTTAGCACCCAGACTCTTCTACTGTGAGGCCATGCTGTGGTAAAACATGCCACTGTCTCGCTGAAATCAGCTTTCCCTGAAAAAGACATCATCAGGATGGCAGCATATGTTGCTCCAAAACCTGTAGCTGTCATTCACCATTAATGGTGTTTCCTAGATGAGGAAGCAACCCAAGCACTTTTTATTCCACTCAGCACTAATGAGCAGTTATTTTTTCTTTGTTTAATTTGTAAAGTTTTCTCAAACCAGGGTCTTTTCTTTAGCCCAGAGAACACATGATTTCCACGATGTTTCAGGATTTCAAATTTTAATTTGTCAGACCACAGGACAGTTTTACACTTAGTACATCTTAGATGGGCTCGGGCCCAGAGAAAGCAGCGGCATTTCTGTATCATGTTTATCTTTGGGTTTATTTTTCATGGCAGAGTTTTAACTTGCATTTGTGGACGCAGCGACAAACTGTGTCCACAGGTAGTGGTTTTCAGGAGTGTTCCTGAGTGATCCCATTGATTTCTACCACAGAATCAGGTCTGTTTTTAATGCAGTGCCATCTGAGGGCCTGAAGATCACACCCATCCAATACTGTTTTTCACCATTGTGCCTCACATACAGAGATTTCTACATAATCTCTGAACTGTTTAACGATATTATGTTCTGTTAAACAGTTCCCCAAATTCTTTGCAATTTTACATTGAAGAACATTATTCTGAAATAATTCGAATTCCCCAAATTCTTTGCAGTTTTACATTGAGGAACATTATTCTGAAATTATTACCCTGTTTGATCATGCAGTCTTTCATCACAGACTGGTGAGAGACTTTCTGAGAGACTCAGCCTCTCAGGGATGCTCTTTATAAACCCAATCATGTTGTTGACCTATTAATAACCAAAGTAGTTGTGAGGTGTTTCACCAGGTGTCTGCTGCCCCGTCACAACTGTTTTTTCAAAACAAGCATGTATTTAAAAAAAAAAACAACACTTGGTGTGTTGGCTTATTAAATATGGGTTCACATTACATTACATCACACTTATGTATTTACAAGATTTGTATCACATGCTTTTGTCTACATTTTGCACAGTAAACATGGAAACTGCATTCTTTACATGCTTTCAGTTCTTGAATATGAGCCATTATATCATATTTTGGTCTCCTACATTTTCATGGTAAACATGCTGTTACCAGCTAGCCTGCTTTGATGTGGAAAGTAGATTTCACATGATGCGGTTGAAAGAAACCTGAAAGAAACTCTCTTACCTTCTGTGAACTGCAGCCGGTCTCTTTCAAGCTCCCACAGTCTGATCTGGTCCGTGATAGTTGGGGGAAGCACTGGAGTCTGAAAAAAAGAGCAAATAAAAGATATATGTGTTTATTTCACCAAAAGCTGAAAAGGTATCAGTGTTTTCCATCAGGCGGATAAAACAAAACTTGTGAGACGTGAATGAAAAGATTTTGTTGGTACCTGTTTGAGCATAACAGGATGTGCCCTCGTCCTTAAAAAGTGGATGATCTACAGATCATAGGGAATAAAAGGAGCCCAAAAAATTAGAACACAATACAAATATGCCAAATATTATTAATTATTGGAGAATTCTACTGTTTTTCACATCTTCGGACTAATTAAATTATTAAATTACATTTTTCAGTTTAAAGTTATTCATTTCTTTGACGAAATGGTGAATAGCAGAGATTATTTAGATTTTCTTTATAGTGGTGGTGAAGCAAACCAGGGGTCATAATGTCCACAACACAAATATAGTCGTTTTATTTACTATCCAAAAATTCAAACGTGAGCCCACGTTATGTTGATATTAAAATAGTGGTAAATCTGGAAAAAAAAAGTTTTTTTGCCCTGCAAAACCTTGCATGAACTCCTTTGACATAAAAGTATTTAGAAATGTATGTTTTGGCCCAAAACCTTCTGAAAACCCATCATAAAACTCATCAAGCAGCAAATTTATAACTACTCATATTTATCAAAGGAGCTTTTAAAAATCTTCCGTTGTCTAGTTCCATTCACCACCACTGCACATGATCCTGACTCTGAGAGTTTCTCCAGAACAGACCAAACCACCCTGAATGACAATTTTATTAATCAGAAATTTTAACCAAGTGTTGTACAAGAATCACTGATCATCAAGAGTATTTTAGGGGAAGTCATGACTAAAGCTGGTAAGCTCTCTTGTTAAAATTCCTAAAAAAGCTATTACAGATCTATTCCAAACTATACCTGACTGCAGGGTCTCGTACCTGTTGTGCAGTGATGCCATTAGCAATAGCCTGCTGCACAGACTCCCTGGTGACTTGGGCCACGACCACGTTAGGAAAGCGATAGAGCATCTCGCTGAAGAGTGCAACCAGAGCAATCTGCAGCTCAGAGTCTAAGAGAGACACAAAAATGCACATTTTATTCCACTCATCACTAATGAGCAGTTATTTTCCTCTGTTTAATTTCTAGAGTTATCTCACACCAGGGTCAAAGGGTTACAAAGGCCCCACCAAACAGGACCCCATGATACAGAGACAACTGTATACTACATTTCTACCTGTTTTAACTGATTACATCACAACTTGAAAAACAGTTGAGACTGCATTTAATGGGTTTTAATGTATTGCATCACATTATTTTGTAATTTTTGTTTCTGTTATTTAATACACCTCCAATTAATGCACCTGCTTCAGTTTTACACACAGATGGTCTTTTTGACTTGAATAAATATGAAAAGTAAGTGGTCGTAAGTATAAACAAAAATGATGGTCCTATATGTTATTGCTGCAAACAAAAATAACTTGGCAAATTGCAACTGGTGACATAAAACATTGACATTGATTTCACACAACAAGCAGCAATCAGATGAAGATGATTAAGGACAAAATCATTAAACAACAGAGCCCAAGCAAAGACCTTCATTAAACAGCCTGGCAAGTCACTCATGAAGTGTTGTGTTCATCTCACTCTGGGTCCGACTCGGGGTCCAACATATAGGGCTGGATAGCGCCTCTGTTTCACGTGTGGTAAACATGTAGTGTTGGCATGGGATGGTGAGGCGTGGCCAGTAACATCTTATTTGCATAAAAGTGACAGAGCCCTTAAATGGCTAATCTTGAAAGGGACTGAAACTGTCAAGAATAGAGCTGGTGAGTCTCTTTATGTGGGAGTGATTTTGTGCCAAGAACTTCATGAACATGTTCTGTATAGCCCATAGACCTGTTATAACGTTTAAGAAGAGGCAGAATATGTCCCCTTTAAGGTCTTACACCTCTGGGAGCCCCAGCGAGTTGCAGCAGCTCTGCTCATTTCTGATCTTCTTTCTTTATTTTCCTATTTTTATTTTTTTTTTACTTTTGCTAATTTTCCACTTGTGGGACTAATAAAGGTTTATCTTATCTTATCTCGGGATTCTGTAGCTTCTTCCATTTGAAAGTAGTTTTCTGAAAATTCTAGGAACCTCCTTCCCCTTCACTGTGATTGCTTCTTGATGGATGAAAATCACTTAATTATTTTAAATGCCTTCCAACAGAACAAGCAGCTGTTATTGTGTGAGGATGTTCCATTCATATCACAATTTCATGTGTGATATGTCTAAGTTTGTGCACCAGTGAGTAGTTATATTAGTCAGAATCGTATTCATGTGTGATGGCGAGATGACTAATTTCCTTTTCTGGAGTTAAACTGTACTGAATTAAATACAATTCTGTATAGCATTTCATGATCAACAAAACATAGTACATGAAGAAAATGACTGCAATTAAAGACCAGTGAGTGTTGTTGTATATTTTGCTTATGTGAAAATTATGTGCATGGCTGACTAAAGTCAGTTCAACTGAATGCAACACTTCCATCAAGAAAATTCTTTAAAAAAGTATAAAGTATTTTACTTTATTTATTTATATATCCACTCTGTTCCTATGTACATATATATGCTCGCTGTGTACATACATACTTATATATATGTGTGTGTGTGTGTAAACTATATGTAAACTTATATGAGTATGTATGCATATATATATATATTCTATTCCATTGTTTTACATTTTTGCTGCTCTTTGTTTCTGTCCACTTTCTGCCATGAAAATGCAAATTTCCCACTTGTGGGACTAATAAAGGTTTATCTTATCTTATCTTATCTCTTATCTTAAAAACACCCCTCAATATCAAACCTTCAGGCCAAAAATGTGCAAAAATAAATCCAATATACGTACTTGTGTACGCATACACACGATAGTTGGTTTCCACCACAATGAAGCCGGAGTCTCCTGTTCCGGGTGTGGCGCTCAAAGCGGTGGTGGAGGAGGAGGAGGAGGAGGAGGAGGAGGAGGAGGAGGAAGGGTTGACAGTGACACCTGCAGCTAGAGTTATGGCAAGCCTTGTAGGATAATACCTCCTCGACTTCCTCTGCAAAAAAACAGGAGAATGTGCAAAAAACACTTTTGTTTTTACTGTATAGAGCAACTTTTCTACCAGAACGCATTTCTCAGCATTCTGTTCTAAATGCAAACAGACGAGGCATTACACAGCATTGTGTGAGTATTATTTTAAGGGAAAAAAAGGATTCAAGTTGTTTTTTCCTTCACAGCGACCAACCTTTCTCTGGAAAACCAGGCCAAACTCGCGCAGGTGCTGCAGAAAGGTCTGCAAAGACTCGCTCATGCCCTCCACAGAATAGTCCTGGAGAACAGCGAAAATCAACAACTACAAAAAGTGCTTCCCACAAACACAATGAAGGATCTTCTTGTCTAATCAGGACTTTAAGTAATGGCTACTGTTCCACTGCTGATTAGTTTCACCCACACAGCTGGTGGTAGAATTTAAACAGAAGATATCTAGAATGAAAAATAGCTCTGTACGAACCCTGCCGAGAGTGGAGAAACTCAGCTGGAACAAGAAGGAAAGAATCTCCACGAGGTCCATCCCTCTTGACTGTAAGGGTTAAGACAGCAGCGTCTGAGAAACAGGCTGTTATTTAAAAAAAAAAGCCTCATATCTTATCTTACAATTTTCTTGTATTCTATTTTTTCCCCTGAAGTCCACTAATAATGTTTGTTATTTATACAGCCATGGAAAAAAATAAGAGTGCATCATTTTTTCTGGTTTTGCTTTTGTAATGTGTGGGAGTGTGTCTGTGTAAGATGTATAGGTCACTATTGTTTTATACACTATTGATCACACTTGATTCACAATTCCAAACAAAAATGTAAAAATAATTCATATAAATAATTTATTATATCTTGGAAATGTTAAACTACACAACACTCTTCCATTATTTCACAATTGCAGCAATTAAAACAGTGATGTTAAGAGCAGTGTGTGTGTGTGTGTCTCTGTTTCATCCATCGGAAACTGAATCAGGAGTGAAGCTGCTGGAATACAGACTACAGAAAAGCTGCTCTACAAACACTACTGCACTCAACACATATGGAGGCGTTTCTTATTTTTACACAGAACACACTGCAATAGTTCAGAAAAGAATAGACACCTGTGCATTTTACACACACACACACACACACACACACACACACACACACACACAGCCACAAACTGTACAAACGGTGAAAAAAAAGGGAAAAGTCATCTCTTATTTTTCTCCATTTATATACATTTATATATATTTATTTTAGTTCTACATAACCATTTCCAACTTGTGTGATTTTGTTTCATTTATTCTTCTATTTTACTTCCTCCTGTTTTTGCTTAAAATGTATTCTATTGTAAAGCACCTCCTGTAAAGCACACTGAAGGACCTTTGTGTATGATGATGGGCTACATAAATAAACTTGACCTGACTTCATGTAAAGTTGTCTGTTTTGGTTACTGTGCTTTTAGGACAGATATATGTAAATGGCCTCTGTTCCGATTGACTGCTGTGTATTGCACGGAAAGTGGTCCAGCCAGGACAAACAAAGCAGTTCAGACTGAAATAGGCAGCCACATCAGACCGTTCAGCCACGCTTTTTGGATGTGTCGATACTTTGGAGGGCTGCAATGATGCATTTGCTTCAGTCTGAAAATACAACTCAGCCACAGCCTGCCTGCAGGAACAACACGCCGCACAACTTCAACCTGGATTAGGAGGATAAACTGAATGGGTGGTGATCTGAAATTGTGTTAGAGGCTACGACACCACAGCCATAATGAATTCTAAGATGTTCACGCATAAGCTCCATATACTACACATATGGAAACCAAACTGCAAAAATTGCCCTTCATTGTTTTCCTGATGTCCACCTGTTCAGCCTACAGCTGTTAGTCCCAGCCATTCATTACGACGTTATAATATATATTATATACACACTATATATTATTTATTTATATTTCACCCCATTCTGCTTTTTAAAGCCAAAACAGATGTTAGTCATTCAGAGAAGGGACAATTTCAATATATCAGTCTTAAAGGCACCCATGATAAGACAGCCTATTTACTGTAACTCTAAGGGATATAAAGAAGCTAGAAATATGAAGAAATGCAAGAAAAATTCATATGAGCATTTCAAAACTATTTTCCACAACACATGACTACTCAAAAACAGCAAACAGCAGAAGATTTTTGAGTTCATTTCATTTCACACTGAGCAGACAGAGCCAAAATCTCTGGCAGACAAACCTGCACGGTGTTGAGGTACTGCAGAGTGATGTACCAGAGCTGAGAGGCCGTGTCCAGCAGGAGGAATTGGAAGCCAGCTGAAGTGATACATGGAGCTTCACCAGCCTCGCTGAGAGGAAAGACAGGAGTAAACAGTGCAGCACTGGAAAGCACTTCATGTTATTCTGTCATCTCGGCTGAAACAATGCATACATCTGAAACTATGTCAGTTCTCAGTAAGGACTAAGCCAGATTTACACCACATGAAACAGAACACATTTGTACAGCACATATATCAATAGTGTTATGTCTTTTGTACGTCTTGTTTATTCTGTATGTTTTTGATTAATTGAAAACACTGTTGAAAATGTCATGATGAAAGGACCAGTAGACTCTTACTGAAATAAACTGAAGTAAAATGTCTTTACAATGTAAGAACGTTTTCCCTTACTGTAAATCTGGATTTTTTTCCCAAATATACAATTATATATGTACATTTGTGTGTGTGTAACATTTTCTATATATTTAGGATACTCACTAAATATATTAATATTAGGGCTGGGGACGTTAACGCGTTATCGCATTAACGCGTTGTTTACTTACTTAGTTGGTCCCTCTCTGCAGCTGCTATAATGCTCTGGTCTCTGAGGGGAACTTGTTTTTCTATAACAACCTAGATAACACATGAACACCCTGCAGTGGCAAATAATTGATTTTATATTTGATTTGATTACATTAATGTTTAAGTTGAGATTTACAGAAATATTTGAACTGTAACTGTTTAACTGTGTTAAAGGGAACAGTGCTGTTAAAAAGCTCCTTATTTATTTAAAGTGTTTGCAAACCAAATGTAATTGCACTTTTGTTCATGTATACACTACTTTTGAATTAATAATTTAATTGTGCATATAACCATGCGATTAATCCTGATTAAAAATGTTAATCGTTGCCTAGCATTAATTCATTAATTAATAACTTATATATTAAGATATATATACTCATTCAAAATACACAACTGACGATCTGTGTGATTTTTTTTTTTTTTACTTTTATAACAAGTTATAGATATATACTGCATAAAACCCACAAAACACTAAGAGGAATATACTAAGTATAACAATAAAATAAATAATAAGAAAAGAAAAAAAGAACAGTGACTACTGATAAACAACAACCCAACAAAACAACCAAAAACAAACCAAAATCAAAACAGTCAGCTTCCAATCCTGTGTCAGACATGAATATCACTTGGCATATCACTCAGATCACAGAACACAACAGAACAAGCCCGGCATACCCAGAGTCACTTCAGTCAGTGAGAGATTCATCCTCTAAACCAGACGGAAAAGGAGCCCATGTTTTCTGCAACTTCATGGAGGAGCACCTGAGATCTGTGCTGTGATTTAATGAGGTAATTTGCCTCTAACCCTCCACTGAGCACTTCTTTATTTGTATTATTTTTTTTTTTTTAAAGCAATTGATATTTAATTTACAATTTTAAAATGCCACTTTGGGTCATTAAAAGGAAAATAATGTTATTTATAACATTATTGGAAAATGTGCTAGTGT
Source organism: Hydrocynus forskahlii (assembly GCA_037974365.1). Classification (NCBI taxonomy): domain Eukaryota; kingdom Metazoa; phylum Chordata; class Actinopteri; order Characiformes; family Alestidae; genus Hydrocynus; species Hydrocynus forskahlii. The sequence continues at coordinate 8,771 of JBBPCX010127288.1, read as the reverse complement.
TTTTCATTTAGCCCACACAGTGTGAGCTTTGGGTTTTGAAAAGCTAATAAAATTGGCCAAAACCCCATTATCAGTTTATTTGGCTGTAAAGAAATCTGCATCAGCCAAAAAAAGTTATGACGGGAGCATCTTTACTGAAGAAAGCTGGGCAGAGCCCTGTTAAGTGTGTGGCAGTGCTGTACCTCTTCATAAGGCCGGCCTGGATGAGGAGCTGGGCTAGGTCCTGACTGACGGCCGCGCTGGGGGAGCCCACCATGAAGTGCAGGATCACCTCCCAGCGCTCCAGAGCGTAACGGTCCAGGCTCTCTACGTCACGCGCGTGCCGATCAGGGCCCAGACTACTGCCCTCGTCTGCCCATGCCTTCCCACTGCCGGACCAGGAGGGGTGCGGGAAAGAGAAAGAACAGAACAGCATGTCTTCAGGGAAACAGTTTTACCCAACGCAGACAAGTTCTGTACTGGGTTTGCTTCTTTAGTTTACAAGGCTAAAAGTATCTAACATGTAACCTATTTCCCGCCAGTTGACTTGTTATATCATTTCCAACAGACTTGTGTATGTGTGTTTTCAAAGTTAAGTCAAAGTTAAAATTTTCACCTTAGCTATATATACACAAGTATCCAGTGAGACAAGACTGCATGGCTCCAGTACAAAAAGACACAGAATACACATATATCAATAAACTACCACTACAAAACCTAAATTAAAAGGAAAATTCAGCACAAGTTTCTTTTTTAACATTCAAAAATTACACAAATGTTGCATCAACCGACAAGCGGAAAGCAAACAATACTGGAATCTAATAGTGTGATTTATACATGCAAATGACCAGCAGTGGTTCAATATAAATATACAGTCAACCTAAAATACCATAACTCAGACAGTACAAGTGTAGCATGGATGAGTTTTGTGCATGTAGCTGCATGAGCATCAAGACAGAATGGACAGAAGAACAAACAAACCTAAAGATACACATTTCAAATATTTCTCTTATTCTAACCTATGGGGCATTATTCTGACTAATTTAGAAAAAAAATGTGCTTTTTTTTTCACCAAAACATTCCTGTAAGTGCATAAACTTCTATTATAGACTACATTCTACTTTAGACTATATTCTATTACAGACTCTATTATAGACAATACATGTTACATAACACTTGGTCTTTTGCAGCTAAGGACTCTTTCCAGTTCAACAAAGTGACTTTGCACTGTGGTCTGGGTAGATTTCCCACTCACTAGCTGGGGAACTCTGAGTGCGTGTGTGTGGGGCTGCTCTTCTCCTGGCTTATTGCATGACACATTTGTTCTGTATATTTGTATTATTTTTATTACTTAAGTTCATCCTTTCCACATGTCTCTTTAATTTAAATTACTTGAAAACTTTATTGCTTTACAGGTGGACTTGGGGACTACATTACACTACATTTCACTACATTTCACTACATGTTGTACTTTCATATCTATGTACGTTACAAATAAAGAGTCTTTAATCACAAATAAAGAGTCTTTAATCACAAATAAAGAGTCTTCAGTCACATCCAGTATACAACATTCTATGTGTTAGTGAATAATGTGAATTTAGGAGAGATATGTTCTCCATCCCATCTCTCCATCCCTCTCACCCTCCGAGCAGCGCGATCCTCAGGTTGTCTTTAAACACGGGGTTCAGAACGATGCCCTGCAGGCCCCCCTGGAGCTGCTGGTTGTGCCACAGCCTGAGCCCAGTCAACACAGACACGCACTGGTCATGATCCCTGAAAAAGAGCCGGGGAATGAATTCTACTGCGCACGAACAGAGGTGAGAAAGTTTGATACAACATTTTGATTGATTCTATAAAACACAGACTCACTTCTGGCTGTCCTTTTTGACCCACAAAGCCACCGCCGCCTGCGGTAGAGGGTGATCCAAGAACAGCATGCGCATAACGTAATTCTTTGCCAGCGATGGAAGCTCCCTGAAGAGAAATGAAAGAGTACTGGTCAAACACAGGGTCACCTAACATCATTGAACAGTTTGTACCTTACTTTTCTAACTTTTTTCTTTTGTGGCCCTTTCCAGACCGATAGTTGTGGTTTTCTTTTCCATTTCTCATCTGAACATACAGCTAAAGTAAAAACTGTGATTGAATGAGATCTGCAATTGCTTTAAAAAATTGTTCAATTCGAAATAATGACTTCATGTTGTAATAAGCAATTTAACTGAATCAATTAAACCCCAAAATTAGTGTGACTGGAAATAATGGAAAGCTCATTTCTGGTTTAGAAGAAAAGCACAACGGTACATCAGTTCGAACCACAAACACACTCCTGCCCTGATCCACTTTTTACACTGTAGATCACAATAAATGTACAGCCGTCTACGGTGCTGTCATCCTACAATACAGATGAGCACAAATCAAACTTCAGTGGGCACAGAAAATCCTGATGGGTGTTGGTGGGCGGAGAATTTTGTAGCATGGTGTGCTTGATTGTACAAAGAATCAAAGCCCAGTCTGCTGTGTGGAGGAAAGTATTACACACTACCCTACACCAGTCACTAGGTATAAATGTAATGAATTTATTTAACTTTGAAGTAAATCTTCTTTTGCACATATAAAGCACACAGTTCTTTTCCAGTTTTCTGTTTGCTTTCCACCTGATTGCTGATGCAAAATTTGCACAACTTCAAGCTTGTACCAAATCGGACATTTTTACTTCTGGTTTAAAGTTTACATATTTACAGTGTATTTATATATGTGCATTCTGTGTGTCTTTTGTAGTCTAAAAGCCATATCATCTCGTCTCAATGTATAAATGTATGTAGCTGAGATGACAATAATGTTCACTTTGACTTTGGCTGATGGATGACAAAATCCAAGTGTTGTTGTAGAAGGGCCCTCAAAGACAACAGCTCTACCACAAGACCATGAAAAGGATGATTATGTCTTTATGATAATGAAAATGCACCTGTAAACGGCCAGGCATGTTGCTGGGTGGTTGTAGAGTCTGTCAAGGATGTCTGGACTCAGTTCTCTCAGGTATTCATGAAGATTCTTGCACTGCAGTTGAACTCGGAGCTTCATCTTTACAGACTAATGGTCCAGGAGGAGCACTGCAATTGATACACATGGCAAAAAGGTTGATTATAAAACACATATTTATAAAATTTGACTGGCTGAGAATGTTCTCTTGGCTACAACTAGGCTGATTTATTAATGATCTGCAAATGATCAAATTAATTAATCCATTAACAAATAAGTATCCATTAATCAGCCTTTGAATAAAAGGACCTACTGCAAGATTTACTGTAAAACTGCAATCTAAAAATGTAAAGAAGAACTCAAATATTTTTTTGTTAGACTTGTGTTAAAACAGTATTAAACCCAGGATAAACCTCTAATTGCTCCTTTCTCTCTAGATATGCTATGTAACTTATGACATTCTGGCATCTACAAGCAACGTGTGCACAATTTGTCCTGTATGGAATTGGATACAAGTGGCCGAATCCTAAATGGCTCTTAGACATATTACACTCTGTTTGGGTGCCAGAGACATTATTTTAACTTCCATCCAGGCAGCATAAAATCATTTCAGATTCATAACCAGTGTAAGAAAACTGACAGTTTATTGTCAGTATTGTTATTGTGGTAATAATTTGAGTGAAAAAGTAAGAATCTGACTGCATTCAGCCAAAACAGCATGAGTGAGGTCAGGTATGGTTCTTAGATACCAGAACAAAAGAACATGGAACAATTTTTAATCTGTTATAACAACACGGGTCCTTTGGTCCCTGAAGGCTAGAGTCCATTGTAGCTTGGTTGTTTTGAGTCAGGTGAAGTCAAGCAATGTTTACGGTCATTTCATTTATTTAAACAGTACACAGTGAAATGAAACAATATTCCCCCAGGACAATGGACCAGGGCAAAGAACAAAAACATAAACACCACAGAACAACACAATACAGGATAATAATAATACCGGACAACGCAAGTGTGGACAAAAATAATTCCACCAACAGATAGAAAGTTTTGTCTAATTCAATTATCACTACATGAATAAAGTCATTCAGAGTGGGTTTAGTGTGAAACGCTCCATTCTAGACAAACTTAAGGAGTCAGAATTGTTCTCAGTGGTAGGAACCACATCTGAAAAGGGCTAATGCCCCTTATTAGACTGAATATTTATGAATACACTGTTTTACTATAGTGTTGAGAAGTTATATGTGGAGAGGTATGCTGTACATTGTAAAACTGCACAATATATCATCTGGGAAGTAAACGCACCATTTGAAACAATAATTACAGACTTCAAGCCTTTTTGATTGCAGAAAAGTGATGATATGGGTTCTTTGACATCATGAAAGGCATACCAATCACAATATTTAGCAGTAAAATCGCAGTACTGATATTCTGTCCATAGTGTGCAGCTGTTTTGGTAAAAAAAAAAACCCATTTAAAATCCGTTCATGGTGGAGAGGCATATAGTAATTCAAAAGTACTATGATGTGCATAGTAAGTCAAAATAATAATACCTTAAGAAAAACTTGTCTTAGACTAGCTCCTATCACTACCATTGCGAAGAAATGCAGGTCAGAAAGTTTCTCTAACCTGTATCAGTTTTTGCAATCATAATAGCAAGACTTTAAATAACAAATCTCAATATTAAGAACTGAATAATAAGACTGAAAACAAACATTTGATTCAATTAATCAGCCGATGAGCACAAATACATTATCCTAAACCCCCATCATAACAATGGCATTTGCAAATGTTTTGATTTGTCAAAGTTGTCAGAACAAGTCGTTTAATAAAGTCCTAAACTGTCTATATCACACAAAAATACACTAACAGTGAACATATCTCAGTTTTAACAAATGAATAATTATGTTGGAAATAAACACTCTTGATAGAGTCCATCAGTTGATGAGCACAAACACATTAATCTAATCCCCCCACCCCAAAACAATGAGATTTTCACAGGTTTTTAGAGTTGTCAAAGTAGTGTAAAGTCATTTAATAAAGCCTTAAACTCTATATCACACTAAAAGGTTGTAGCAGTAAACAGATTTCAATTTTGATAAATTAATAATACGACTAGAAATGAATCCACTTGATTCTGTCCTTCAGCTGTTAAACACAAGCGCATTACCTTAATTCCTCATAATAATGGGATTTTCATATGTTTTAAGTTGTCAACGTTGTGTAAAGTCATCAAATAAAGTCTTAAACTCTTTATATTTAACTAAAATGTTTTAACAGTAAACAAATGAGACTTCTGAGACACAGGAGCCAACTTGCTAACTTGGCTCACAGAAATAAAGCTGTTATAAACGGCTGCGTGGCACACTACAGGTTCAGAAACAGCGTATTTGCTTTAGGTAGTGATTAAACCATATTTTAAGAGGGTCTCACCTCATGGAAAGATGTAAAAATGTGAATAAAACAGTCCAGACAGCAGCATTAGCATGCTGCTATTGTGCTGCTCTGCAGAAAGCCATGTTGTCACGACCACGTGATGCACACCATTCCGGTCCTTCTGATTGGTTGACGGGCCACTGGGTGTGTCCATGACAACAACATCACTCGCATCAGAAGAATACATTTATTTTCTTGAAATTATTATTTTAAAATTATTTTAAAGTCAAATATTTTTAAAATATTTTATATGTCGTTTAATTTTAATTTTTGCGTTCCTCATTAGATGGCTCAGCAAGCGAATATAGTCATTTAAGGTGGAACTGAAAATAAGGAACAAGGACAAGTCCAGCATCATCATATACACTATGTGAACAAAAGTATTGGGACACACCAGTTTTTCACACGGAGCCCTGACCTCAACCCCATCCGACAACTTTGGGATGAACTGAAACGGTGATTGCAAGCCAGTCCTTCTTGTCCACCATCAGTGCCTGAGCTCATAAATGCTCTACAGAATGAATGGAGACAAATTCCCTCAGAAACTCCAAAATCTTGTGGAAAACCTTCCAAGAAGAGTGGAAGCTGTTACAGCTGCAAAGGGGGACCGACTCCATATTAAAGTCTATGGATTTGAATGTAATGTCATTATCGTTCCTGTTGGTGTAATACTTTTGTCCATGGTGTGTATTATTACATTCCGAATCATAATGGAAGATAAGGAAGCCAAGCTCCTGTTAATTTCTTTATTTTGAGGCGCATTTTTCTTCCCAAATGTAAATGCATAAAGATGCAACCAGTGTTTATACTTATTTTTTTTCCAAAGAGAACTGGCACTGTATCATAAATCTCTCAAATTTATTAATAAGAAAGCAGTGATGAGATTGCCTTGAAATTAGCTACTTAAATTGTGGATTTATTTACTTCTTTCTCCTTTAAAAGTTTTTATTTACTTTGTGGCTCTATTCATGTAATAACCTGCGTATGATGTACAACTGGTCATATATTGTACAGTCTCTTTCGGTTAATAATAATTCAGTGTTCAGTATAACAACTGTCCTTAGGCCCTGGTCAGTTAACAGCATCACAATTGAATTCAGATTAAACTTTTTTATTATCTTGTGCTAGCAAGACTGATGTTGCCAGCACCCATTTAAATGCAGCTGTTAGAGCACATCATCGTTGTCTGAAGAAAACTCAGTTTTCTCAATGTCATTTTTTACTCAGAAGTTGAAAACATCACCTGACCTTTACATTATGCCAAAATGGGCTACCAGAAACATTAAGCAGAGAAGCTGTTTTTACACTTTCCTTTTTCATTATAAGACTATTTGTCATGTCCTTGTAAAGTTGCGGTTTTGGAGATCCGAGGGTTTGTTCTGACAGAAATGACATACAGTTAAAAAAAACATACGTAAGAAAAAAGGTAGACAATATATATTTGAGAAAATATATATTTTTAAGAAAAACAGTTCAACTATCCCAGTGAAGAATGGTGTGGTCCTTTGGTGTATATCCAGCTGTTTTTCTCTCTGAACAGAGTGAATACAATTGTCTCATGAATCCTCCTTCTCTTGGTACCTGCAGGTAAACAATCGAATGAGATGTCAGACAGTTTCTAGGGATAAGAGAGGCAAAAGATTTTCCTCTTTATATTCCCTGCGAGTGAAAATATAATCAGATGAACAATGTTTTCATCAGATTTAGAGTGTTTGAAGCCCTACCTGCAGTGAATGCACGTAAAAAACACTGTCTGGCCCTCATCTGCCGATCTCATCTGTCGTGTGTGGTAAACCATTCCTTCTTTATTACAGCGTGAACACCTCCTGTCAACCTGGTGGAAAATGAGAGACACAATATTCAGCAATACTAACATTTACTCCTGCTCTGAGCACCATAAATAAAACCAAATCTGTTAATGAAACCTACCACAGGGCCTTTAAGCTCAGAGTCCTCTTCACTGTCCACACTAGTGGCACTCTGCTCCAAGGGATTAAACACCACTGATGACTTGATAACGTGCCCCGCGAACTCTGAAGAGAGAGGGAAAAGTCTCAAAGGGGAACTTAGTCGATTTTGTTTCTGCATAATTAAATGGAGAACATGTAAACAAAGTAATTCCGAGTGGTTTAGTGTGAAAGGCTCCATTGTTGTGTCCATTGACTGTCAGAATTGTTCACATTTGTGGTGATAGGAACCAGATGTCTGAAGCACTTAATGCCTCTAAAAGCTATGAATGCTGTGTCTCTTGACTGAGACACTGATTTACAATGGTTCTGAAAGGCTTTTTTTTTAAATAATGATGTACATGCAGGGAATTTCCAAAGTGCTTTTTTTCAGATTTACCATTAATTTACTATTGTCAATTTTACATACATATTATAAGGCACATGTAGGTTCTCTAGTTGTTTGGAATAAATAAATGGCTTTAATTGTGCTGTACATTTTATTAAATCCACTGCAACTGGTTAGTCTCTCTTCAATGGGCCACTTCACATCAATCCACTCTGAATTACTTTGTTTACATCTCAGTGACTGAGTCATGCAGACATTCTGCTATATTTTTTAACAGAGCTCCTATGTTTTAAAACTCACAAATAAACCAATCAATCAATTATAGAAAACAGCATGTGTCACTTAGTGGATAAAAGGGAGTGCACAACATGGCTATATAAATATATATGTGTTTAGTGTTCTGAGGTTTGTGAATGAAATGCCCAGAAAACCAGTAGTGCTACACTAAAAAAGGCTAGGAATACAATTTTTATTCAGTACTTCACACACTGGGTTGCACTTAATCGAATTAAACATAATAATTCAGCTTTGCACTAAAACATGCTGGATAAACTACAACCTTATGCATTCATTTTATGAGCTCCACTATGTAAGTGTACAGTTAGAGACTGTAGCCCATCACTTGCTTCAGACTTTATCTGTCTTCCCTATGTCATTCATCACTCATCAGTTTCTGATATTATATAGATGATAGACCATTCTCAGCACATGATTTTACACACGTCAGTACTACTGCTAGGCTGAAAATCACCCCCATTCAAATTGACCAAACAAAATTGATTTGGTGGTCGGAAAGGGACCAATGATGAAAGGCTAGTGGGCTACAGTGCACCAGCACCGAGAAGGGGTTTCTCATAAAGTAGCCAGGTATCTTTCAGACAAAATGAAATCTCACCACGAACAGGGATCTTGAATGAGCACCGAGGACACGTAATGACGTCTTGAAACACAGGAACTGGGAGGATATTACCACAGTCAGGACAAAAGTTTATGTCTCCTCTGAAACACGACATGGTTCTAAATTGCAAAAAAACCCCAAAAAATCCACAAATAAGTTATCCCAGTGAAGCGTGTATATATACACA
>JBBPCX010127278.1:0-19236 GCA_037974365.1 Hydrocynus forskahlii | reverse complement strand
ACTCACATTCATGACCACATCCGAGCCGACCACATCTCCTGTTTTTGTCTTGATCACAGGCTGCATCCACCCTGTCAGTCAAAGGAAGACAGACTGAACTTAACTGGCAAGATGATTTGTGGATGTCCCAGATGAACACTGTGTAAAATTTGAAAAATTGAGCAACACATCCAGCAAAATGTGAATGAAAAAACAATATAGGACTATATCAAAACTAGACTATATCATAGTTTAAAAAACTAATGAGACCCATCTGAGAAGTGTCTTAGTACTCTGGTGAGCTCCAGGCGATGCTGTAAACTATCCAGCCTTTATATAGGGTCTTTAAGAGGGTAAAGTTCTTATTCACTGGTGGGGTGACAGGTTGAGTTTACAAATAGACTTAAACTTTCTATTTATGCGCAGTTATCAAGTCAAGTAGGTTTTATTGTCATTTCTACCATAAACAAATGAAACAAGAGCGGCACAGAACTGAACACACGACCACAAGTGCAGACAGGACAAAAGAGCTAGAAAAAGAACACAAGAGCAACAATACAACTAGACGAGACAAGACGACATTCAGCCTAACTGACAACAGCTACAGTGAGGATAAATACAGTATTTTGACAAGTACTGTATTATAGCAGCAGATAATTGTGTGTAAAGATGCAGAACAGAAGTTACATGTGGAAAACATGCAGGACAGTGATAAATATGATTGTGCAGTTTTAGCAGCAACATGACAGAGAATGTGCAGTAAAATAAATAGAAGAGTCTTTTAACAGGTAATCAATGTCTGAGTTGTTCAAGGGGGTGGGATGAGGGAGCAGGGGTGTTGATGGTATGTGAGTGTCTGAGTGTGTGGGGAGTACAGTCTAATGCTTCAGGTCCAGTTGAGGAGTCTGATGGCCTGAGGGAAGAAACTGTTTCCCATTCTGGAAGTGGAGGCCCGTATACTATGGAACCTTTTTCCAGATGGGAGGAGGGTAAAGAGTGTGTGTGAGGGGTGAGTGGGGTTGTCCACAATACTGGTGGCTTTGCGGATGCAGCATGTGGTGTTAATGTTGGACAGAGGGGAGAGAGACTCCAATGATCTTCTCAGTTGTCCTCACAATCCTCTGTAAGGTCTTGCGATCAGAAATGTTACAATTCCCATTCCAGTTATGCTGGTTACCCAGATAGCACGCACCCGTTGAAATGACATAGATTCCATTTCCATCCATTGTGGATGGATTCAACAAGAATTCAACATTGTTTTAACACTTGTTTGGCAAAGGTGCTTTCAATGTTGGATATTTTCAGTAATATCAATGTTGATTCAGCATCTTATTTTCAGTGTTGAAAAAGTCACCTTACATCAGTGTTGAATAAAGGTTTTGTTACCATCGAGTGTTCAATGTTGAAAATGTGACCAAAAATTGTTTTAGTCTCAACGTTGATAATTCAACACTGACCATAAATCAATACATTTAACCATAATTCAGTGTTGAATCTATAACATGGAGTTATCTGGGTATGCTACGTTATGCTGGCTATTTTTGCTAACATGCTTTCTGGTTATGCTAAATTATGCTAGTTATGCTCAGTTATACTTACTAGTCTAGTCCTGGTGCTAACATGCTTACAAGTTATGTTACATTGGTTAGTTATGCCTAATTAGATTTAACAAATCAGTTAGAAAACTCTTGAATCTTAAGGGATCAACTTAGACTGCAGTCCATTTATCTTTACACTAGAACAACAACATGTATTGTCACAGATAATATTGTCAATTCAGATGCCTCTCTGGTTTCTGGTTGCATGACATGGTTCTGATGTGCTTGCGGTATTTCAGGAGAAATGAAAGCAAGTGTTAACTGGAAAGAAGCCGGACAACAAAGACACAGCACAAGGAAACATATTGCAGAATCAGGCAAAACCCCAATATCCTATTTCTTTGTCTCACTTCTCTGTGTTTTTCTCTCCATGATTTTCAGCATAAATCTGTTCAAACATCTCAGTTCACACATTCACCCAGTCTGCTGTATGTAATATAACACTCAACAGCGTCTCGTGCCAACGGTTCAGTAGCTGAATTGCAGGAATATGATAAAGTGAAGCTTCTTTCTTCTTTACACAAAACTTTAGAAATGAACTGCTGTGTGCTCCTTAGTGCCTATCAGAGGCCGTTTTAGTTCTCCTCAGACTTAAGGCTCCCCCTCCTTTTCTGATGCATAAAAACTGTTTAGTTCTGATTATTTAACTCTTTCCAGTTTTGAGTGTCTGTGAGTATCCAAATTTTCCTCTGTTCTCATGAATTTTTCATCTGTTACCTGAATTTTGCGCAAAAATACACAAAAACTGTACAAATTATTCACTAACAACAAAAGTAATGATTTAATAACAATGATACAATCTTAGTCTAATTCAAAAAGCTTTGGAAATCTCTTCAGAACAAACCTGCAGGTTCCAGACAGTAAATTAGTCAGAATTTTTTTACATCATTATGAGGTGGTGATGATGATGGACTTGATCCAGATATTACTATGGAACTGAGCTATTATAGTATATTTCCAGAAACCCAAGCATCATATGACCAAAGAATATGTATAAAATAACACCAAAGCAAAAAATTCTGTGAAACTTCATAAGTGACTGTTTGTCACCTAGCTGCACTTGTGCAAGTGTCCTCTTTGTTTTTCACCCACCTGCAAGCAAAACTTTATTTTAAATTCTTATAATGAGTTCAGCTGAAGTATGTTCTCATAAAGGGAATCAGAGATAAAAAGCTATATTCAACTTCTACGTTGTATGAAATCATGAGGCAACACAACCCATTAAACAATCTCTCGTGATGTTCAAGCCCTGGGATGGCCAGTATGAGATAAACTTGTTCTGCTTAACTTGCTACCTAACAGAGCTGTAGTCAAGACCACCTTCCATCCAAGACAAGTCCAAGTCCTGGACTAGTCAGTTCCAAATCAAGACCAAAGTGGTTCAAGTCCAGGTCAACACTCAAGACCAAGACAGACAACAAAAGAACCCTCTTTGTTGTTATAAAAGATATGAAAACATGATTTGCAGGTACTAAAAAGTCTGCGGTCAGTACTTAATAGTAGAACAGGCATGTTATGGTGTGACATCATATTGTACATTAAAACCTGATATTATTCACGCACTGTTGACGTAAAGGAAGTGTAGAAATGCAGGAAGTTAATTAGAATTTGATATATTTGTTCAAGGGGAAATTGCTCATCTCCTTTACTCAGACTCCAACACACATACACGCATACACACACACGTACATATATACACACAACTTTAAAAAGACTGATTCACCCCTGACTAGTACTTTTTTACAGTGTATATAAGTCTTTTAGTAATTATTTAAATGGTTCTACAGCGTGTGAGTTCTCCTATCTAATATCATGACCAGCCGCCCCTGTAAGGCTCATTGTGAAGACAAAATAAATGTACAGCCGCCGGTGCGTGACCTCTCAGATACCCTTTGATACAGTGAACCAGTGAAACAGTCGTGATTTCGGTGTGCGTAGCAACACTTCCACCCGTGTTAAAAACAGAAGTGAGAATGCAACTGGGCAAATCAGACACTTTGTCCCTGACTTCAACCACAAATAAACATCAACTCATCTGAATGCATTTGGACGCAGCAAATTATGCAGAGAACATCCCGTTATAAAGCAGCAATAGTGGTTCAAAAACAGGACTGTTTTTCTGAAAACACATGAATGAGGAACGGTGCAGTCTGGGTTACCTGAGGTATCTAATCTTCACGTAGGATATCTTGTCCGTCCCACTTCGCTCATAAACAAACACAGATGTGACCAGTTCATAATCTAGCATGTTAGTACATCTTCATGTGATCACTCTTCAGTCTCACTCCCTATGACAAAATTTCACTTTCATATATTTTGTTGACTTTACAGATCTTCCACAGGGAGCAAACATTTTGGTTTATGCTTCTATCATTTTGCTGAGTTTAACAAAAAAAAACTGTACCAAAGCTCTTGCACAGGCTGCATTTTATGTTTAATCTTTATTACTTGATGAAAAAAAAGGTACTTTTGCATTTAAACAAAAAGTAGTTTGTACATTAAAATAAATTTTATATATAGGCTTAAAATGAAAATGCACAAAAGTTTTCACTTAGAAAATCAACAGAACATCATTTGATCAGGGATGCCCAAACTTTTGTATATGATTGTATGTCCGTAATGTACAATTTTTTCTTAGGCAAGAGAGGTAGTCTGTATAAACATTCGAGTAGAACTTTTATGACTTAATAAATTCCATATTATAAACTGTTTAATATATTATAGAGGTAAGATTAGTTCAAGATTCTACAGAATGTGTACAGAAACAATAATAACAAAGATGTCCTGATTTCCTTTTAATCAATAGAAACGTTCCAAAACCAGTTCAGTTAAGATGAAGAATCAGAGAGTAGGTGGGTGAGTGAGTGTTACCTTGAGCCTGATGGGCCAGAAGTCCCAGAAAACAGGTCAGGAGAAACATCTCGGGCCGCTGCCGGACGGAGCCGTCCCTGTCGTTGTCGCGTTATCAATCTTCTCTGGCGTGCGTCTTCCCTGAAAATAAGAAGCGATCGTCCCCTCACTTCACTTCTAGAGTCAACTTCTCATTTTTCAATGGGGAAGACATGATTGTGAAATTTTAACTGCAGTCACCCTACTTTTTTACATATGGTATTCAAAGCTATAATTAGAATTCTGTTAACATAGATTCTAAGCATAGATTAGAACATACAGAGACTAAATTAAAATTAAAAAGTCAACCACACACTCTACCTGTAAAGTCTTCTTGCTGAAAACTAAAAAAAAACCTAAAACAGCAGATTTTATCCTGATTATATCCAGAGACTTCCAAAACCCACCAGTTTGCTTTTCAACAGTTCTCAAAATGAGACAGAGAGCTGAAACACATGTCTGTCTTGGATATTAGCTTTCCACATCACCATACAAGTGAGACTAATGGCCTTGATAGCTCTGAATCTGCTGTTGATGCGACCCACCATGTCTCAGTGAGCCCTTCCACAACTGTCCCCAGTGTTTTGAGCATCCCATGACTGATATGGTGCATAAAGAGCAAGCGTTGGAGGTTGTTTGTGCAAAGGCTGTCAATTGTGCCTTTTGTGATTCTCAATAAAGACGATGCAATACAGCTGCATTTGCTGTTCGTCAGCAATTTTTTTTCCCAACTAATTGATTTTTGAGGCTTCTTTTTTAGATTAAATAGTTTTGACATGAAAGTTGGGGGCGGTCAGAGTGAACACTGTCTGAGAGATAACACTGAATGTCTGCAAGGGGATGGACAGTACCGAGAAAGTGGTAGAAATATACTGTACATCATCACTGTCCAAAAAATGCCATGTCTCTCCTTTTTCATTATTATTATTCAATATTTAAATAGCAGCTGCACTTTACGTTTTTAAAACTTTCATGATGAATGAACCAATAGAAATGCTCCAAAATGTCTTAGAAGAAAGTGTTTGATGTTTACTAACCTCAGGATTAAAAAGTTTTTCTTTACTTCTTTTGTATTCTCTTAATTTTGGAGATTTGTTACACGTTCAGTACAATAGTACAACATACAAAACATTTATACAAAAATACACTTTTACATACATATTGTAAAACCTTTGGTACCATAGCGTGTATGAGTGTGTGCTTCATGTAAAGTGTGATTTATGAAGTGACACTAAATACAGTTTGGCTCATATACAAAAAAAGAAGGTTACAGTAAGTTCTAGAGAGATCAAAAGAAAGCAAAGGTGAAGGACTACAAGTTGTTCTGTGGGTTCATAAAAGGAATGGCTTTTTAAGTCGAGGACGGTAATACATTCCTAGACTGGACAATGAGGTGCTGGAGGAAGTTGATCTTGGACACTGTCTTGAGGTCAGTTTACTTATTTGTGTTCTAATGATTAAGAGTGGATATGGAGTGAGAGGAGCTAGTCCTGTGTCAGTGTAAAGGAAACATGTCGGGATGTTGTCTTGCTTTTTGTTTATTGTTTTGAATTTAATTCTGACATTTAATTCAATGTGACAGTAAGCTGGGTTTTGTCACAGGAAACTGTCCTCTACATCTGAAGCTCCTCTTGCTCCGGCTCTGTGCTGGGGGTTTCCAGGGAAGCTGTCTCTGCCTCAGAACCTGGGGAGCTACACAGAGAAATCACACCATTTAAAATTAAATTTAAATTTTTTAGAGCAGGTCTTTCAGCTTCCTGCCTCTTGGGGGTGCTGTTTCCAAATGGCCTAAACATGACAATGCAATCAGACAAATGCTCTATTTTTGCCAAGTAAGTTTTCAGATTAGTTGGTAAAAGTTAATTCATGGTTATATTGTGACACAAAGGGTTACAGAGCAAACAAGGTTCTATTTCTGTGACAAAATGCAAAGTGTGATTGTGTGTTTGGAGACACCCAAAATTATAAAAAGATATACACAATTCTCAGTCTCTACTGTATTATTAGATGCAAAACAGTTAGACAAATTGTCTGTATCAGTGTTTCTTAATCCTGCTTCTGGGACACACTGCTTTGCACAAATTCACAATTTCCAGCTTTGGTCCAACTTTTCCAACATCAGTGAAGAGCCAGATCCGGGCCGTTGGGGTAGGGCAAAACTATGGCGGGCAGTGTCTCATCAGGGGTAGATCTGGAAAAGACTGCTTTAGGCAAAGAACAATATCCTTTAAAAGTTCAGCGTATGGCATTAACTCATTTTTTTATCTGTGTTTTATTCCCCATCTGGACATTTGTTCTCCTCTAAAAAAACCAGAAGTGAACCTGTCTGAGTAAGAGCCCCTCATAGGGAACTGGTGCATCATCTTTCCTGTATCTTCTGCGGTTTCTCCTATATTTAAGCACAGACAGAAAGACATCCTACCTTGAGGGGATTTCCGCTGGCAGATCAACCTCCTGGCTTGAGGTCGGGGAGGGGGATGATGTAGCCGTTGTAAGGGGCTGTTGCTGTCTCCCCATCCAAGCAGGGGTTGGGGTTGGGAGTGGAGATTGGAGGGAATTTGGAGGAAGGGGATGAGGAGGAGAGGGTGACTGGGAATGGAGAAGGCACCCTGGGCTTAGTGCGCACCAACGCCGGATGGTCACTCTTCAGGACACTGGCGTTGACTTGGTAGAAAATGTGCTGCTTTTGGTCATCAGTGTATTAGTCTTCAGTTTCCAGTCTGGTCTGGTTGGTGATTCCGCTGTTGTAACACGGCAGCTGAACCTAAACTGATGAGTCGATGCATGAGTTTGAGCAGCAAATCATCAGATCATCAGACAAAATCTCCCTGGACCAGAGACGATGATCCTTGATTTAGAGGAACTTTGATGTGCATCCGGTGAGCTGCATGACAGTTTTGTGTTTTTAATGTGAAGCCAAGGAAACAGAAAAAAGTGCATCAGGCATCCGAGTGCATGTTCCCCATGGCCTGGACAAGAAATGAGAACTCAGGCCTCTTTTCAAACTTCTCATCCCAGCACTTCCTCATCACCTCATAACTATTGCACAAGACTGCATGGATTTATTACTTTTTATTCTCCTGTGTGTAATTCCTGCTCTTATTCATGGTTTACTATCACACAAACTGGTCATGTGACTGCTACAATGACCCTGAAGTGAAGCGTGTCACCAAGTATATAAACAGGTAAATGGTACACAGTCATTGAGTCTCCTGCTCAACCCATGCCCAGACCATCTCTCCCTTCTCTTGTGAGTACTCCGGTTCTTTCTGACTTTTTCCCTTTGACTGTGAGTGAATAAGACCGCGGATTCCCGGTGGAAATCTCAACTCCCTGGTAAAAATGTTCTTAGGCTAACTACAAGGTTTACCTGCTCTCGCGCATCACTCCGCGCTTGCGTTCACTGACTAAGCTACAGTGGTCTAACAGCTCACGCCTCACATTGTGTTTGCTGTGAACCCAGCAGAGTTTGCAGGCAGCCGAGTCCAATTGGCTGAATCAGGATGTTGCGGGCTTGTGCCTCGCTCTCCAAAAGTCTCTTGTGGCTCACGGAGAGGTCGCCCAGCTCAGGCAATAGCTCGCGAAGTGTATCAGGAGCTTGCCACCACGTCTAGGGTGCCACAGGCGGTGGCCTGATTCACTCCTCTGCACTCATCTGTTGTTGAACCCCACATAGCTCTTCCCAACAAATGGAATGGTATAGACGGGACGTGAGATGTCATTCTAACCAGTTTAAGACCTTGTGTTTGAGTTCCAACCAGCCAGGTATTTTATGGCCTGCCAGAGAGCCGCATTTCTCTCTATCCTCTCCAGACAGGTGGGCCACAGCAGTCCTGAGGGCGGATTCAGATGTCACACACTTTACCGAATTCGTCCGCGAACTCAGAACCACATTCCACCATCCCAATAGTGAGGTGGGAATTGACTCATGCCTCTACAACCTGCAGTAGGGAGACTGTTTTGTGAGCCACTACACTGTGGAGTTCAGGACCCTTGCGGTTCAGACTGCCTGGGGAGACTCCGCACCCCGGGGACTGGGAGACTGCCTACTATGAGGGACTGGGAGCTTAATGTGTCACAAACACTGAAAACCATTCAAATCCACAACAGAATCTGGGATATTTCCATGCAGCCATGTCTCCGTGAAACACATAACACTGCACTCCTGGAAAACTTTCTCTGTCCTTTTTAATGCCACCAGCTCATTCGTCTTTTTGACCAGAGACCTTACATTCCCCATCACTATTGATGGGATGGCAGGTCAAAATCTTTTCTTCTTCAGCTGTCATCTTCTCCCTGCTTTGCAGCAGTGGCACTGCCTCTTCATCTCCGTGGTATCGTGTGCTGGTGTGGCTGTGCTGCTTGAGTCCAAGCAGCTGATCCCGGGTGTAAACAATGGAGCTGCGTGGCATCGAGATCATCATAGACAAGCATAGAAGTATGGAAGTAGTGAAAAGTTTAGCGAGTCCAATTTATATTAATCATTACTGTTGGTAAATAAGTCCTACACACAAAAAAGAGAAATAAGAAAGAAAGAAAGAAAATCCATGCAAAATGCCGAGAGCATGCCAGAGCATGTCTCCCTCACTCCTCTTCTTTTGCCGCTACAGATTCCAGATTTGCATCTCTTTCTTTCAAGATAGGGAGCAACACCTCCAGCACAACTACGCTGAACACCTTCCACCCCAGTCATCACCATGTTCTACAGAGGGACCATAGAGAACATTCTCTGTAGCTGCATCACAGCCTGGTATGGAAATTGCAACATTTCGGATCACAAGACCCTACAGAGGATTGTGAGGACAGCTGAGAAGATCATTGGGATCTCTCTCAAAATCATCAGGTCAAACTCATCAGAGATTTTGTGGGTTTTGTAGTGTTTTTCATGCTGATTTCAAATCTGTGTTTAGTTTTTCCTTAGCACGTACAGCTTTGTGATGAAGCTAGTTATATACTACATGATCGTGCTATAATGAGCATATAATAATCATATTATAAGCGTTTTTGAAATTTTCCATTGTTTTTTTTCAAGAGTATCTGCATAGTTAAGTCACTGAAATGTAAATAAAAATATTCAAAATGGTGAGTCCCTGCCTTGCGCCCATTAGCCCCATGATAAGCTCCGGGTACCTGCAACCCTAGTGAGGACTAAATGGTTTCAGAAAGTGAGTGAGTGAATATTCAGAATGTTTTGATGTGACATGTCGTTCAACAGTCATTCACATGGAAAGGAACCAGATATTTAGAGAGTTGTAATGCCTTTAAAAGTTACATCATACTTAGTTATATTATTATATCAAGTCAAGTCAAGTCAACTTTCATTGTCATCCATCCATAAACACACTATATATGACACAGTATATGAATGAAATTACATTTCTTACAGTCCCAGGTGCAAGGATATGACAAAAATGCACAACAAATGACATGAAGACAAAAAGTACAACAAAGTCAAAGTCAAAGTGAACTTTATTGTCATCTCAACCATATACAAGTATACAGAGAGACAAAATGACAAAGTTCGGGTTCCACAGCATACACACGCAACAGACAGTGTAACAAGAAACAGTGCAACAAACATTTAGGAAACAAAAAAGAATAAAGCAGCAGATATATACTGAGCAGACATATATGCAATGGTTACAAAAATATTGAACAATATTTTGTTTTGGGATCCTTTTGTTTCAAAGTGATTTTTTTACATACATTCAAATCAGACACATGTAGATTTGCTTATTCAAATTGTCTAATGCATTAACAATGGAAATTGAGACCGGATTTAACCAACATGACACAATCCATTCATGCCTTCATTGAATTGGTTTTAACAGGATCCACACACCTCTTACAAATACATGCACAGATGAGAAGTGGACAAAGGAGGCATCTTTGCTCCTATACACACACTTGTAAGTGCTTGTCGTCCTCACAAGCGACCCACGTTTATGACTATGTCTGAGCCAAGCACACCTTCCATGTTTCCATCATAGGCTGCATCCACCCTGTCAATCAAAGGAAGTCCCAGGTGAACACTCAACAAAGTATGAATGGAAAAAAACAAGATAGAAAATATCAAAACATGGTTTAAAAAAACTGATTTGACCTTCCCGAGAACTGTGTGACCATGGTCCTGGTTTCTGATGAGCACCTGTGATGTATCTAGGCAACATTATCCAGCCTTTATATAGGGATGTCTTTAAGAAGATGAAACTGAGAAACTGCTGCATCTGTGTCTTATTCCATTTTGGCTGTCTTCCCTTCAATTTTCAGTTTAACACATATAAGTTACAAATTATATATTACCATATGTAGAGTTAGCTTTGTATTTGTCATGCTACCATCACTGCTGGGCATCTCTTTTGCATCCATATGGTGCACACTTTTCTTCTTTTTGACTTTTTGTTTCACTGTCTTTTTGTTTTCTACAGTCTCTTTTTTTCTGCACACCTTTGAAATATACACTTTCTGTGGCATTTTCCCTCCCTGTGACAGCAATCAGCATCTGGGTTATCTGAGTTATCAAAACCGCATGTAGGAGATCTTGCCATCCCAGTTCACTCATAAACAAACACAGATATTTAGCATGTTAGCACATCAAAATTTCTGATTATATAGGTAATTATATTATAGGTTTAGTTTAAGATTCTACAGAAAGGATTCTAGTGGCCATATGTTATGTCTATAGTGGTCAAAACACTGTTCTGGATATTGTGAATAAGCAAAATGAAATAACAGTCATCCTTGCCCAAAAGACATATTAAAATTTTTGATGGTGACCTATTGCAATATCTTTCCTTTATGAGGGCATTTGAGAATGGTGTTGAAAATAAGTGCAATAACTTCAGTGATTGTCTGTATTTCCTTGAACAATTCACTAGGGGGCGACCAAGAAAACTTTTGAGAAGTTGCCTGCATGCTGATCCTGAGAGGGGCTGTACTCAAGCAAAGGTCTTGTTGCAAGAACATTTTTGGCAACGAGCAAAGAATTACAGCTGCTTATTTGGAGAAGGCATTGTCATGGACTCCAATGAAGCCAGAGGATGTCAATGCATCACACAATTACAGTTTGTTTCTCAGGGGTTGCTGTAATATGATGAATGACATGCAGTACATGTATGAGCTGGATATGCCTGCTAACATGTTTACAATTGTGAATAAGTTGCCTTACAAGCTGAGAGACCACTGGAAAACAGTAGTTTGTGAAATACAAGAAAGATGGTGCCAAAGGGTTATATTCAGGGAAATTGTGGATTTCATTGAAACATTTAAGACGTTTCCCCAGCATCAAGGTATGAACCGAAACAACTCAAAACCCACATACAGACCCAAGACAAGTAGTTTTGCTACAGCCGTGAATACTGTGGGAAGTAGGAACACTGAAACAAAAGAACAAACATCAAATGCTGGCAGTCATGACTGCAAGCTTCCCACAGTAACAGTGCAGATTAAGTCAAATAAAAGTCAAACAATGATGGTGATCACCTTATGCTTTCCTAAATCAAGGTAGTACTGCTGTTTTCTGCACTGTGAATTTGATGCACAAGCTCAACCTTTCAGGAAAAGTGGTCACTTGATAAATGGCATCACTTAAGACAAATTTCTCTTCCAGAAATTGACATGAGAATTGAATTGCTGAGCCGCTGGAAGATTCAAGATTCAAGATTCAAGATTCAAAACATTTATTGTCATATGTACAGTAGAAATCACATTTCTCTGTGCCATGAAATTCTTTCTTTGCTTTCCACACAACTGCCAAGATTAGGTTTAAGAGTATTAAAATAAAACGAGTAAAGACTTATGTATAATGTGCAGATGTAGATAAATATTAACTGTGCATTTGCAAAATAATGGAAATGTGCAAAAGAGCTTAAGCTGCAAAAATTACTGTATGATGTAGATGAAGAGGATGTGCAAAGGAGCTTAATGTGCAAAATTACAGTATGAGGTAGGTTAGCTGTTAAGGAGTCGGATCGCAGTGGTGAAGGAGCTGTCTAGTCGGGAAGTTCTAGATTTCACACTTCTGAACCTTCAACCCAAGGGCAGAAGTGTGAACAGTCCGTGTTGGGGGTGTGTGGGGTCTTTGAGGATGGAGGCAGCTCTCCTCTGGACTCTGCGGTGGTAGACGCTCTGCAGAGAGGGCAGTGGAGTCCTGATGATCTTCTCCGCAGTTGTTACCACTCTCTGCAGGCATTTGCGGTCCATAGCAGTGGTGCTGCCATATCATGCAATGATGCAGCTGGTCAGTGTGCTTTCCACAAGGCAGCAGTAGAAGTTGCTGAGGATCTTGGCTGACATACCAAACTTTTTCAGCCTCCTCAGAAAGTACAGCCGCTGTTGAGCCTTCTTGACCAGCTGTGTGGTGTTCAGTGTCCAGGTGAGGTCCTCGCTGATGTGGACGCCCAGGTACTTAAAGCTGCTCACCCTCTCCGCTTCAAGCTCCCAGATAAACAGTGGCTGATGAGGCCTCCTCTTCTTCCTCGTGTCCACTATCATCTCTTTTGTCTTATCAGTGTTGAGGGGGAGGTTGTTTTCCTCACACTAGGCCGGCCAGGTCTCTCCTATAAGCTGTTTCATCCCCTCCAGTGATGTGACCGATCACTGTGGTGTCATCTGCAATCTTTAGGATGATGTTGTCTTTGTTGGAGGCGACACAGTCGTGGGTGAACAGTCGTGGGTGAACAGGGTGTAGAGGATGGGGCTGAGGACACAACCCTGTGGGACGCCAGTGTTTGTGGTGATGTTGTCTGAAGTCCTGTTATGATCCTGACAGACTGAGACCTGCCAGTCACAGAGGGTGGGGTGCAGACAGAATATGGTCAGTTTGAGGGGGATGACCATGTTGAAGGCGGAGCTGTAATCAACAAAGAGTACCCCGTAGGAGTCTTTGTTTTCCAGGTGGGAGAGGGAATAGTTAGGGCAGCAGCAAAGGCATTTAATGTGGACCTGTTAGGCCAGTAGGCATACTGCAGGGGGTCCAGAGTGTCTGGGATGTTGCTCTGAATGTAGGCCAGCGCCACTCTCTCAAAACACTTTGCGATGATTGGAGTGAGTGCTACTGGTCTGTAGTCATTCAGGCAGGTGGCTGGGCTTTCCTTGGGGAGGGGGACAATTGTTGTGGTCTTGAAGCAAGTGGGAACAGTGCTCTGGCTGAGGGAAAAATTGAAGATGGAGGTGAGAACATCAGCCAGCTCGTTGGTACATGCTTTGAGGGCACACCGCGGACAGCACTTTGACCTTCCAAAGTGCTTTCTGTACCTGGGCTATTTAAACTGCTGGTGAGGGGGAGGGGGGTCAGGTGATCTGGGGTTCTGGAAGATCTTAGAGGTATGGGAGGTCTCGGATGTCTGGGAGGTCTGGAGGGTCTGGGAGGACTCGGAGGTCTGGAAGGTCTGGGAGGTCTCAAAGTGGATGTAGAACACATTGAGATAATCCAGCAGACTGCCTGCAAAGATGATGGTACTGGTGGTGGCCCTATACTCTGTGATGTGCTGCAGTCCTTGCCACATCCACCTGGGGTCAGCAGAAGAATAGAAGCCATCCAGTTTCTCTCTGTACTGCCTCTTGGCCGCTGTGATGGCTTTCTTCAATCTATACTTCGCAGCCTTGTACTCCATCTCATTGCTTGATCTGAATGCAAGAGAGCAAGTATGCAGCATGTGTCGGACTGTTGATCCAGAACTTCTGGTTGGGGAACTTTCTGACTTGTGTGTTAGGCACAATATTGTTTGATGTACTCTGTCACATACTCAGCATAGTCCTATAGGTTGACAAAACAGTCTTCTACGGTGGCTGCAGTTTTAAACACACCCCAGTCTGTGGGGGCAAAACAGTCCTGCAGGATGCTGAGTTTGACCGGTTTGATTGTTTCAGTCTGTAAGCCGGGTACATGAACAGAGATATGTGGTCTGATTATCTGAAGTAGGGATGTGGTGCAGCCCTCTATGAACCACGTATGTTACTGTAAACATGGTCCAAGGTGTTCTTGTCATGGGTGGGAAAGTCCATGTGATGGTGATATTTTGGAAGTACAGTCCATAAGTTGCACTTATCAAAGTCACCATTGATGATAAAAACAGCATCTAGATGAGTTGTCTCTAACGCACTGATGATGTCGTGGAGTTTGCTGAGCGCTGCTGTGGAGTTAGCTTGCGGTGGGATGTAAACAATGGCCTAAAACACAGCTGAGAATTCCCCTGCTAGATAGTAGGAGCGGCATTTCAACATTAAAAACTCCAGTACTTGTGGACAGTCTGTATATCTCCACACCACAAGTTGTTTCAGTGCACACACACCTCCTCCGTTAGCCTTACTGTAGGCTGCGATCCAGTCTTCATGGTGTACAGAGTGAGTATGTAGCTGAATGGCGCATTCTGGGACTTTGTCCGAAAGCCAGCACTCTTTTATTTCCAGATGTGTTGTGATCCTGGCCCATAGTTCGCCCAGCTTGTTTTCCAGGGGCTGTGCGTTGGCCAGTAAGTGGCTGGGTCGTGGTGGTCAGCTAGCTCGGGCCTTTAGCCTAGCATGGAGTCCTACCCTCTCGCCTTACTTGTGTTGTTGTCTACGAAGCACTCTCCTGGGGTCAGCTGGCTCACTCGGGCTTGGTGCTTTGGAGCCGTCCTGGGAGTGGTGGCAGTGGCGGTGGCTGCCAGGGCGGGCAGTGACTTTAAGCTCCAGTGGTATGAAACTAGTAAAGTCCAGACGATTGTGTGAGTTACTGATGTCCAATAGTGCCTGTCTCATGTAAGTTAGCAGTGCACAACACTTGTCCAGTGCAAAAAAGTAAAGAGAACACTCAAAAAACAAAAGAGTGAGCAAACACGTCTGCCACGGGGGGAGCCATGTGGTCAGTATGATCCCCAGCTTTGAAGTGAACTGCAGCATTGATGATGGACCCTATGCCATCAGGACCATACTCAGATGGACTGTTAATGGACTACTGGGGGAGACAGTGACAAAGGGCTTGGTGTTGCAATGGTTAATGGAATTTCTGTTTTGAATCTCAATGAGCTTTGGCAGCAGCAGTTCAAGACCGATTTCCCAGAGTGCAGCCATGATGAACAACTTGGCTTGTCAAGAGAGGATCAAAATTTTATGAAGCTGATCAGAGATTCTGTTAAGGTTGTAAATGGCCAATACCAGATTGCATTACCTCTAAGAGACAGCCAAGTGAGTATGCCAAATAACAGGAAAGTTGCTGAGCAGCGTGCTGTAAATCTACAAAGGAGGTTCAAGAAAGATGTGTCATTTCAGCAACAGTATACAGACTTTATGAATGACATTGTCTCCAAGGGCTATGCAGAGCAAGAACCTGCAGAGGAGCCATGGCATCTACCACCCTTGAAAGGGGACTATTCTTGTGGTGCTCGACCATGGGGCAACTTTTCAGTCAACGTCCCTTGATGCTCAGCTCCTGCAGGGACCAGATCTTACCAGCTCGTTGAATGGTGTGATGACCAGATTCAGGAGAGAACCAGTGGTAGATAGTAGATAGTAGATGCTGAATCCATGTTTTATCAAGTAAGAGTACCAGCTGAAGATACAGATTTTCTGGTGGCCTAAAGGTGACCTTGCACAGGAATTAGTGGACTTCAGAATGAATGTATATCTCTTTGGTGCAACTTCGTCACCAAGTTAATTTTGCATTGAGAAAATGTGCTGAAGATAATGCAGATCAATTCAGGCAAGACATGATTGACAAAGTTTTGCACAGCCAGTAAGGAGGAGGCTTTGAGATTTTATCCTGATTTGGTGTCACTTTGTTCCAAAGATAGCTTCAAGTTGACCAAATTTCTGCAATGAATGCAATACCAGAAGGGATAAGGATATGAAGAATTTTGGATTTAGACTATTATGTACTTACTGTGGAGAGAGTGTTAGGAGTGCATTCAATCTGACACCTTTAAGTTTAAGATCAAGAGTGCAAAAAAGACCTCTGACGAGAAAGGGCATTTTCTCCACTGTGAGTTCCATCTATGATCCATTGGGGATCCTGAGCCCTGTCATTCTTACTGCTAAGATAATTCTGCAACAGCTGTATAGGAACGGACATGGTTGGGACGATCCTGTACCATCATCAGTTGAGGCCGTTAGGGGAGGAGTGGACCAAGTCCAGTTTCTATTTTTTGGAGAAATCAGCCTGTGAAAATCTAAGTTGCATGGCAGATCAATTGCGAGGAAGAATATCACTGCCATCTAGAGAATATTCCAGAATTGCATATGGACTTGGTTCATTATTCCCCGCAAAATATACAGTGCTTAGATGGTACTGACGTTGAAAAAGCTGATACCCAAAAAAATGGACTTGATCCACTTTTCCTCTCAAGGCCTCCGTTGTGCAGGAATGGATGTGCTGGCTAGGAGAGCACAGCCAGTTGGAGTGGTTCCATGTAACACAAGATTCTTTCATTATTTTAGAGACCTCTTCTCATTTTTGATGTACTTAAGTACCAATATGCTATCAGTCTAAAACACTGATGACTGAAGCTACATATGCAATTCCCTTGTGTCTTGTATATAGGTATCTAATTTATATGTGTTCAGTTTTGATTGCTGAGGTGAATAAACCCAACAGCTGAAATGAGGCTTCATTAGGTCATAACAAGGAGGAGTTATTATATATTATATGTTGAGGAAACTGATTAAACACAATCAAACTCAATGCCCACATTCAGTACTTACGATACGTCTGGATGTGGAACATAATGGAAGCATTAGCCATGCTGCTGTTTGCGTAGAAAGTGTATTTTCCCTGATCTCTGGAGTTCAGTCTCTTTAGAAGCAACATTGCTTCATGCCTAAAAACAAAATTGAGGTGTTTCATTATAAAGTACCTTTATATATGTATATATATTTGTTGACATGTTTTCCATTTTCATTACTTATTTTCAAAATTATAGATCATGCTACCTAGTAAAAATTTTGAAAACTGATTAAATATAAAACAATAACCTTTTGTTCTATTACAGTACGAAACCCTGTGACTGAGATCCAGTTCATTTCAGAAGAAGCAAATGTAAGTTACTTTCCTTATTTTGCTTCAAGTACTGCTTAGAGATGGAATATGAGTTTGTCGACTGACCTGTAATTATGGGTGAAGAACCTTTTTTCTGGTTCTGAGGTATTGGGAAACTCCCAGCCATGGAATTTTAGAGGTGGATATGCCTCAATGAGGACCCCCAACTCTACATCTTCTCCCTCAGGAGCATTAACAGACAGACCCTCACGACTCAGTCTGGAAGGCATTTTTGGGGTGAGTCTGAGGTAAGGTTTCTCTGGGGGAAAAAAAGATGCACTCTTTTCATTACTTTGGTACATATCTATCATATATAACAAGCAAGTGTGGCCTCTTTAACTTGCTAAAGCCAGTGAATGGAAGTATGTATTTGTGGAACTGTGTAGTATACACAAAATGAAAGTGTAAACTCTTACCGACTACAAGCAGTTGTGTGGTAGAACTGTTAATTCCTGCTTCATTAATTCCCGTACAGGTGATGTTCCCTGAGTCGGACAGGATCACTTTAGGAATGGCCAGAATACTCACAATGTCCAACCCATCACCCTTTAATTTCAATTTCTCCTCTGGATCCGGTAACTGTTAATAAAAAAGTAGGAATTTGTTCATGGTGCACTTCAGGTTTGCATGACCATTAAGAGACCAGACCAGATATTTAATTTACATTCACATTGACGCTATTTGGCAGACCCTCTTATCCAGAGTGACGTACACTAGTACGTACACATCTGCTATTCAACCAAGTTACTAACACCAATAAGCTTTTTCACAACACCCTCAAACCTAGATCTGTTGTGGTTCCACTCTGTAAGGTATTTTTCTGTTTTCACTTTCAGGCTTGAGTTCAGATGTAGAGCACTGAAACACACAGCAAGTTTCACATGCCACCAATGTGGGTGAAAATGAAGAGGGTGACCTTCTCTCTAGAGGAGTGGCTCCAGGTGATGTTGTAGTTGAAGTCTATGTTGTGTGTAGAACAGCTGATCTCTAGTCTCTCACCAACAAGTCGCACATACTCGCTACTCTTCAAGAAGACGTACGGTGGAAAGCGTGCTCCTGTAGAGCAACCACACAGAAAGAGTGTTGACTTTAGTATCGTGGTATGCTACATACAGTCGTGTGCAAAAGACTGGGTACATATCTTATGAAAATTGTGAACATAAATAAAGATCTTCTAAAGGCTTCCTCAGATCATTATGTAAATTCACAGCTTATATGCTTAATGCAAAATGTGTTGGTGCAATTTAAAGAGTTAAAATTATGGCACATTTTCTTAGCTATAAATTAAGGGGAAAAAAACAAATACATAGAAAGTGTGAACTAGAGTTTAGATTCTCTGCCCGAACCCGAACACGGGCCGAGCCCGGTCCGACCCAACCCGCGGGTCGATATTTCCTGTCACTGTCCTCGGGCCGGGCCGTGCCGGCCGTGCTGGGCCGTGATCAAGCGCTCGGAGTGTCAGTTTACGAACGCACCCACAGCTGAGAACGTGTGTTATAACAGCCCATGTATTAAAAAACTGTCGGGTTTAATCAGGCTCGGGCCGATAATTACAGTTAATGTGTCGGGCTGGGCTGGACTCGGACACAAGGTGTACGGGCTCGGGTAGGGTCGGGTTTCATTTTTTGGGCCCGATCTAAACTCTAGTGTGAACTAAATTTTACTGGAAAAAATTTCATTCCAACAAAACAGATAAATTGACCTGGGATGTTCAAACATTTGTATATGCCTGTATGTTTGCCACTGAAAAAAACAACC
>JBBPCX010127209.1:0-19246 GCA_037974365.1 Hydrocynus forskahlii | reverse complement strand
TTATGTTTCATTCATCTTTTTTTATTATTTATTCCACTTTTTTGTCTCTTTCATGAATCTCTCCAATTCTGAGACTAATACTCCTCTCAGCTTTTGTATGGAGTCACGATGCCCTGCTCCTTCACAGCTGTATAACAGGACTGGTTGAAAGCACCTTCTCTCTTGTTCATCTTTCTTTCCAGTTGCAGCTCGAAAAAAGGTGATCCACTGACCTCCTGACCCCTATTTTAGTTCTCTTTACAACACTTTCACATGAGGGGTGGAGGTAGCTCAGTGGGTAGGATACTTGCCTCTGGACCAAGAGGTCATGGGTTTGAATCCTTCAGTATGCCACTGCTGGGTTCCTGATCAAGACCCTTAACCCCAAGTTGCTCCTGTAGTTGGGGAATGAAAGTTGCTTGGGATAAAAAGTGTCTGCTAAATGCCATAAATGTAAATACAACTGTGTTTCAGGATCTGCAGCCAGTCTTTCAGCTGCATTGGCATCTTCAAGGATCTGTTCTATTAGGGAGGTGTTTTTCGTTTCCCAAACAGATCTCCTCTTTTTAAACTCTTCTGTCAGGTTCTCACGTCAAGTCAGCTCAAGGCAAGTAGACATTTTGCCATTCAACCAAGCACACAGTATACAGTGAAACCAAGCAAGGACCTCCAGGACCCAGGTGCAACACAAGAACAGAAACAGACCCACAAAGAACAAAAACAGAACACCAAAAGACTACAAGTGCAAACAGAATACAAGAGAGTGCAAGAAAAACACAAGAGCAACAAAACCACAAGACAAGACAATGTCTAGTGCAGCCAACAGAAGCTACCATACTATTGTGAATGAATACAGTATGATAACAGATCAGCAGGCAGTTACATGTACAAAGTATAACAGCAACAGGGCAGATAATGCAACAGGGGCAGAGAATGTGCAATATAATAAACAGAGAGTATTTACAGTGACAGTTGTGTAAGAAAAGATCATTGTCTATATGCACTGTGTTAGAGGGAGGAGAAGGGAGTTCAGGTGAGGCGCGTGTTTGATGTGTGTGTGGAGACATACAGTTAATATATATAATGTCTCGATCATTAACACCAGGCTTTCTCCTTTGCCTCACAACGTTCTTTTCTTTGCCAGTTAACAGCTCTCTAATGCAGTGTAAATGTACATTTTTGATGATGGATAAAAAACAAGCATATTTCAGCTATACAAGTCCAGATGATATGAAGAGCAGAATGTGATGCTGAACCAGCTGTAAGGACTAAAATCTATTTGAACGACAATATGCATGGTTTGATTGACTGTCTGCGCGACAAAACTTGTCTTTTTGGCAAATACACACAAAATTGATTTTCTCCTATCTGACCCAATGATTTAGTGGCTGATTTAACTGAATATGGAAGTGACACCTCATGCCATGCTGTACAACCTGAATGTGCTTCATCTTCAGTTCGTTGTTAACAGTTCTGAAAGCAAACAGCAGGGGGCGACCTGATCACCCTGTCTAGAGTTTTTGGCCCTGTCAGAACTATAGAGCATTCAATCGTTCAGTTATTTTTTCATATATAAATAAACAAATTATAAACAAGCTCCTAACCAAACAACAATGACAATTAAAGTTCTGCATATTGTTTTCTCTGTGTATATTTTATTGTGCAAATAGTTCCTTCTGTCGCAGTGTATTTTAAAAAATATTCTGGCACATAATTATTTTCCTGGGGTTGCTGTGAATATGTGCTGTTTATTTATTTACTGTAAACACAGACAATGATGTATGAATATTAAAACTAAGATTTAAAAAATGCAATTTTTTAATTTACCCCAAACTGTCAGTGGTTTTTTTTTTTTTTTTATCTTTATTTGCAATCAGAACATTACAGAGTCTCAATGAACAAACCATAAGCAACACACAAAAAACCCCAAGAAATATGGAGCATACAATGTCAGGGGTTCATAAAACAAATGATCAGCTGAGAGATGAATCACAGAAACCAAGTAGAGGAGCAGATATTCACTGTTTTGATTGCTTTTGCATTGTGGGAATGTTGTGGGGATAATAGATATTGTTTGGTTTCACAGATTAAGTGCTGAAAAGATGATTTTGCATTAGAAAATTTTGACTTATGAATATGAAATTTAGCTAATAATATTAATAAATTAGTTATATAAAATTGGTCTGCTTTATTCACTGGGTATTTGTAGAAACCAAATAACATCTTTTCAAATGAGAGCGAAAAATCTTAAAGAAAATAAGACATTACAAAATTTGTAAGTTCTTGCCAGAACTGATTAGAAAATTGGCAAGACTAAACTGCTAGTGTTTAACAGGGCATTCTGGTCCAAAATGACAGTCCAAATGATCTGTACTAAGTAGCACAGTATGGATGACAGAGAGATTTTTATCAGCTTTTTCACAAGCCAAGAAAAACAAATATAAGCAGTACAGTGGTATTTCGCAGATGCCCTTATCCTCTCTCTCTCTCTCTCTCTCTCTCTCTCTCTCTCTCTGTCTTTCTCTTTCTCCATACCATATGGATTGTTGCTGCTTCTCTGTTATAACACATAAAGCACTCTAAAGTTGTTCATGCTTTAAATTCAGATGTATACCTCACTGAGTTGCTGTCATACGGCTTGAAATGAACACGTTAAAGAACATACTCATCACACCCAAAAACAAAAAAAGAAAAAAATCAGTATAATCATAAAAAATAATAATATGTTAGACAGCAAATAAACAAACTCTTGACTGAATTACTTAGCTGGTTACCTCAGTGTCAACCTACAAAAAACCTTTGTCAATTAACTATTATTGCCTGTTAATTACTGTTTAATATAACAAAGCCCATGTTCTCCATTGTGCTCTTATATACTCTTTTCCTGATATTTAATTTATCTCTGTCATTTTGCTCTTAGTATTAGCCTTCAGAAAACTATTGTCCATTAACTATTATTGTCTATTATGGTCTATTATTAAAAAAAATGATCATAACAGTTAAGCGTGACAGACCAGCGAGTAGATCAAGATCACACAGTGTATTTATTTAAAGATTCAGTTTCTCTCTTTATTTGTTGTCAACTGATGTTTTTTTTTTATGGATGTTTCATTCGTTTTTTAACAGATGTTCATTAATTAATCTCCTCCTAAACCAGTCTTGTCCAGATGTTTGACTCTGTGTACTCTTTTTCTCTGTCTCCCTCATTTATCATATCAGCCTACAGAAAACTAGAATTCATTAACTATTATTTTCTAAAAATAGCTGTTATTCTCTATTATAACAGACAAATGATCATAAATGCTATGCATAATAGCCCGACAAGGTGTCCATATCCAGATCATACAGTGTAGCTTCTTAAGATTCAGTTTCTCTATATTTGTCTCTGTTGATGTTTTTTAATTGATGTTTCATTCTTTTTTTTATCGATGTTCATTCATTCTGGCTCTTTTCATCTTCGCTATCTCCTCCTAAAGCAGATTGTCCAGTCCAGACGTTCGTCTCTATGTGTTTTCATTTCCTCTCTCCTCCTCCTTTATTATATCAGCCCACAGAAAACTATCATTAACACTCACATCCAGACAATATAGTTATTTAAAGATTCAGTTTCTCTATATATTTGTTGTGCATTAATGTTTTTGTTGTTTCACTCATCTTTTTCCATCACGCTCTTATTCACTCTTATGCTGCTCTTTCTGTCATCTGTAAGTTCACTCTTTGTCAGACAAACCTACAGAAAACTATCATCTATTAACTATTATTGTCTAATAATAGCGATTATTTTCAATTATAAGACAAATTATCAACAGTTTTGCATGACTGTCACATCCAGACAAAACAGTGCAGTTATTTAAAGATTCAGTTTCTCTATATATTTGTTGTTTAGCAATGTTTTTGTTGATATGTTCTCCAGCATGCACTTATCTTGCTTTCTTTTATACGTTAGTTCATCCTTTATCATGTAAGCCTACAGAAAACTATCATGTATTAACTATTATTATCTAATAATAGCTATTATTGTCTATTATAACAGACAAATGATAAAAACAGTAATGCATAATAGTCCAACAAGCTGCCCAGATCCAGAGCTTCAGTGAACCAGGCCTGGTCAGGAGTAACCAGTCATGGCCTGAACAGACCTGTTTACAGCAACAGGCTGGAGTTTGGCCCACCCGTATTGGTGTAAACCCCTCCTCTGCTTGATTAAGATAGGACAAGTACATTAAACCCAAGCCTGTCTGTGTTAAAAGCGTTATTACTTCAGTAAAATGCTTTAACCGGAAGCAAAACTTGCTCCTAATATCATACTTTAAAAGTAACCGCAAAATATATTCAAATTCCAGCATCTGCCACTCTGCACTTTTTAATTAATTTATTTTTTGTTCAAAATAAAACACTAAAACTCGAACGCGAAAAACATGGCGATAAAACGCGTAATGAACCCGAAACTAGAGTAATATTAGACTGAATTGATGGTGAATAGGACCTCCATTGCCGGAAGACAGGTGGGAATAAAAAAAATGCCCTTTCATAGTGGACAGTGGAAAATTCCGCAGGGCCACAATGCGCATGCTCACGGAGCGCCTGCCCATCGCGTAATGGTTTGGTCACGTGACAAGAGCCTGACCAGTGGAGCTTGTAGTCAGAAGACCGAGGAACATCTACTGATACACTGTTTAAAATTGTATCTCTGAAAACGTCAAGAAAGTGCCTGCTGTTTTTTCTTTCATTTTTTTGGTAAGCCCTTACACTTTTTATGTGCTGTTTTTTTTTCGAAATGTCTAACTGTCTAAAACAATCTCAAAAAACAAAAAAAAAGCAAACAAAAACATTTTAATCCCAAAAAACAAACCAAAAAAGCAAACAAAAACAGTTTAATGCTGCTCAAACCTTCTTGTACTTAAATGTTATGGAACAGTCTTTCTAAACTTAAGATATGCCTAATCAAAACCCAGTTGTTTAGGCAGACATTTGGGTAACTTATGTTAAATGCAAAAAAATTAAAACAAAAATTAGATGCAAAAGGCATAAATACAGATATCTGTATGTACGTACATATATACATCCATTTTTATCTAATTTGTTCAGTTTCTTACTTTTGACTTAGTTCTGCACTTTACAGATTTTGTGTTTATACTGTTCAGATACCTCGTGCCCCTTGTCTGTCAAAGGCTCTTTATAAATAGATTTTATTTGCTTCTTTAATATTTCATGTCATAAAAGGTCCAGCGTGCAGTACAGCAGAAAGTGGGACCGAAGAAGATCTTTGTTGCAGCTTTAGACCCCAAGTGCTTTTACATAACATGCCTTTTTTTAATCGTTTTTGACAAAAACGTGCCTTTTTCTGAGGTCTGTTCTGCACATGAGAAACATCTGTCCAGCTTTGCAGCACGCCCCACGCGTGCCAAACCCCATGTTTTCGACGTCCCGCCCCAATACGTGTCACCACGCCCCCGTCCCGCCTCTGCCACGCCCCCAAGCTTTCATTCACATTTCTCCCGGACAGAACAGGACAGGACTGTACGCACGTTTGGCTCGCAGTCACTGTCAGAAACAGCTCGTGGAGTGAAAGGATCTTTGTTAACTATTGTTAGCAGCAGTTTCTAGTTTGACTTATTTGATAAATTCAAACTTATTTAATTGCATCTCGTTTTAGTCGACTTGATCGTCAGTGCTGATCTGAACTGATCTGAATCTGAGCGTTATGAGAGGAACACAGCCCTTAGCAGGCTCAAATGCAGTTTGTCCCGGGATGATGTCTCTTTCTACAGGCTTTCCAGGGTCTTCTCCCACCAGTAGAGTGCACAGGACCCCCACCGGACCTGCAGGCGATGACCCTGGCCCTCCTGCCCACTGTGTGCAGGATGGGGTCTGCTGCTCACCTCAAGGTAAGCCTGACTGAAGATCTTTTTAAGTGTACGTGGAGAGTTTTTACTGTGAATGTGTTTAGTGCATGGAATTATTAATTAAATTGAGTGATCCGCATGGGGGCAAATTATTACAGTCACTAGGCAGCACTTGACAGGTCCAACAGAGGCCAATCTGGTTCTGTTCAGTGCTTCTGTTCAAAGTATCTTATCAAATAATTATTATTCCAGACAAAAACACCCTGGTCAGGTTTCTGATTCCTAATCTGAATCAACTGGCCAATTATTCACCAGTTAAAATCTGCAGAGCCTGTTTGCACAGCTGTAGTGACCCCTGCCCCACTCTCAGAGTGAGGTATGTACAGTAAACTCAATCTTTATTTATTTGCACTTATTGGACTAAGCATGTTCTCAGTCCCTGTACTGTCCCTGTCCAGCACAGCACAGTGTGTTCAGTCCCATATCGTGCGTTTTGGGGGCGTATTTAAATAGCCATTTAACGGGGCTGTAATATGAACATTTGATTTAATTATGAAACTTTAAATACAGTTAGGTCATCATGAAACCTCAGATTTAATTCCTGTCCAGTTATTTAGGTGCAAATTTTGTGCTTTTTGTATAAACTTGCAATCATGATTTGGTGCAACTGGTCACACACACACCTACACACACACACACACACACACACACACACACACACACACGCACTAACTGCTTGGCATGTTTATGACAAATGCTTTAACTTCAAAAATTGTAAAAATAATAATACACATTTTTAGAGTTGATGTTTGAAGGCCCAGGGTTTCACCATTGTTACGTTAAAAAAGCTTTTTTGGTTCTCTTATATAGAAACATCACTGATAGGAGTGCAGGTTTTTATAATAACAGAAATTAGTGCGTTTTTGGAGTTGATGTTTGGAGGCCAAGAATGCGAAAAAATGAGCTCCTAATTTACTGAATGTAAATATATATATTAGTTTTGATCAACTCAAATGTTCCCAAAGGCAAAATAACACCCTCAGATATTTTGACACCCCGATCATTTTCTTATTTATATAGAACATGGTCACAGAGGCAACTCTAGCTGAGTGTATCTGTTCCATTAATTCTTAAATCTTTCCCTGCAAGCCCAGCTGACACTGTCTCACGCTTAATGCCAGTCCTGCGCTCTCAATTACCAGTTGGTGAGAAGTATGAAATGACATGAGCTCTGGTGAAGTGTGGGGAGTCAGTCAGGAGGCAGTTAGTCTCAGAAGGGACAGCTTTGCTTACTGGGGGGTGTCCCAACCTGCTTATGAAAATGATGACCAGATCAAGGCAGCTTAATCCAGTTTCCTCAGAAGAGCGGCAGGATCCTGTCCGCTCCGGTCTGGGACAACCTGGGACGGGTTTTGTTTCTCACGTCTGCTGCCCCTCCCGTCCTGATCCACCAAATTACCTCACACAAATACATCATATTTACCCTGACATTGTTGTGAGCACTTGGAATAATGTGAGAAGTTTTGGTGTTTATGTTTATGCAGCTGGAGGCTTCCACTGAGGTTCTGGCAGCCTGCAGGCTTCGAGAAAAGATACAGCATTATGGTAGATTGTTTCAGATAGTGACTATCGATCCATAAGCACCAAGTCTCAGTGTTCAAGACCAAAAGAAATTAAGCTAAAATCTGGCATGCCTGACCTTTCAAAGTAGTCTGACTTTACACCAGACCTGTTCTGGTTCAAAGATTGTGTTTTGATTAGGGTTCAGAGATTTGGAGGGTGTCTCTTCATCAAATGCTTTTGATAAGGCTCTAGATGAAAAGGTCCTACCTTCATCATTGCAGCTTTCTACACATGTTTTAAAACATGTTCTCCTACGAACCCCAGCATGTTTCCACTTTGGCTACCCAGTTAACTACAAATTCCTAAAAGCGCTCTTAAAAGGACTTTTGTTGCCCTAAAGAACCTTTCAAAGAGTGAATTTTCATAGAACTGTTTTTGTAAGTGTGAGTATGAAGAACCTATTTGATAATATAAAGGTTCTGATAATATAAAGGTTCTAGGAACAACCCATAAATTGGTAGAGAACCTCTAACACAGAAGCAAAAATGGTTATGTGGTATCATTCACAGAGCCCTTTGTGGCACCTTTCTTTTAGGAGACAATGGTACCAGAAAGATACAATTCTGTTGAAGAACAAACTTTGGTTCCCTAAAGAACTTCTCAGTCGAGGGTTGTTTAGAGAACCATAAATAGAAATGTTATGTAAGTGTGAAAACACTTTTAAAGGTAACCTTCAGATACTGTGAAGACTCCAGCAAGAACCCTTGAACTGGTACAGAACCGTTCTTATCTGAACATTCTTCACGTTCACACATCTAATTTCTTTAGGGAGCAAACTTGGCTTATTGGTTTAAGGCAGTGGTTTTCAAAGTTCTTTTCTGTGATGCAAAATCTGTAAATGATACATGCTGTAAATGTAGCACCAAAAAGGGCTCCTCTATTGTTAAATCAAAGAACCTTTTTGGTGCTATACAGAAACATCATTGCTAAGAGCGTAGGACCTGGTTCTTATGGAAAAACCCACAATCTGTTACTGGAGTGTTCATATAAGGATATTGTTGGTAGAGCAACACATTCCATTTCGCTGCAGCGGTCCTCAGAATAGACTGTGAGAGGCTCTTTTTGAGTGTACAGTGTCCTCACATCCCACACGTTGGTACATGTGGATCAGCCTGTGCTGCCAAAGGCATTTTACAAACACTGTGCAGTTATTTTTGGGGGCTTTGACCACATCTTTGATCAACGCAATTTAGCCACAGCTTCTACAGGAGCCTACAAAATCTACTTGTTCATGGCACAAAAGTGCACTGTACACAGTTTAGCAGATGGAGTTTATAGTTTTCGTGGAGTTTTTTTCAAGCCCCCCAGTTGGACGGCTGACGCTGCAAACAAAGAGATCTTGCAGAGCTTCTATAAGTAAATGCAGCTGCACTCGGCAGGACTAAGCTGTTGTCGTTGTTTGTTTCTTGGCCTCTGAAAATGTTAAGGAAACCTCTGGTGCCGTAGCAGGCCGGCAGCCAAGCGCTGTGTGAATGCGGCCTGTTGTCCGAAGGAACACAAGGCAATAGGGAGCAATCAGAACGGGCAGCATGGGGGGAAAAATCATTGTTGGGGTCATGAGCGATGTATGTGTGGGCAGCTGCAGCATCCAATGCTGTGGGGTAAGAATGTTTTTCCTACCCCTCTTTCTCCCCCTCCTTCCATGCCGGGCCCAGAGGAGCAATCTGGTTGAGGCCAGAGCGTCCTGGTCCATGTCGGCAAGCAAAAGTGCCCCCCCCCCCTTAACCCCCCACACCCCCCATACACCTTCAAAGATCTGTAGCAAACTAGTCTGTAGCAAACTAAGTGGCTAGAGTTATTGTTTTCCAGTGTACTGAACTGGATAACAGTTCTTTGGATGTTTTAATATTTCCAGATTTTGTGGGATCATTTTGTGGGGTCATAATTCATTATTTACATAATAATTCATTATTTACAGTTTTAAGCCTCTTTTTCCCATAGGATTTAAA
Organism: Hydrocynus forskahlii; assembly: GCA_037974365.1. Taxonomy (NCBI): domain Eukaryota; kingdom Metazoa; phylum Chordata; class Actinopteri; order Characiformes; family Alestidae; genus Hydrocynus; species Hydrocynus forskahlii. The sequence goes on along the minus strand of JBBPCX010127209.1, from coordinate 9,849 downwards.
CCATTTCTTTGTTAGACTACAGTATATAAATGTTTTCTATTCTGATTGGCTGCCCCTCGTTCAAAAAGCTGTCTGAGCTGAAAACTTCAGTTTGAATTGACGTAAGAATTTCTGGAGGCTTAAAAAGTTATATGTACATATATTGGTTTTTACAGTTTAATTTCCATATATGGACTGTGTGAAATGGGAAGTGAACGTTTGAATGTTCGGAAAGAATCTATTTTATTTTTTTCTGTCATATAAAGATAATTTTCCCATGATAGGGGCCTTTTAAATGATAATCAGTATAGTGCAGTTATCTATTTATTGGAATGTATTATTAGATTTGATCTTATCCACGATGTGAATTGTATCAATTATGTAATTTGTTACAGCTCTCTCCTTCTTCTTTCCAAAGTCCCAGCATCATAGCAGTATTGTTCTATACCTTTTCTCAGCAGAACTGATTTTTTGTTACTCTACACAGAGATTTAAATCTTTTAAATGCAAGTGTAAGTCAGGGATTTGTAGAGCTGGCATCAGACTTTATAACGTATTCAGGATCTGCCAGAGAGAAGCTCTTTCACTTTTTTATGGGCCAATTATGCTTTCTACCCTGCCAAGGACACGGAGAGCAGAACAAGGCGGAACAAGTAAGAACTGGCTTTGACTGGAGACTTAGATTGGAAAAAAAAACACACTTTCTCAGAGACATCAAACAGTCAACTCACAAATTACAGAATTAAAGAAAGCCATTCAGCTCATTCATTGTACTCGTCCTGTTTTTGTTCCACTCTTGAGATGCAGCTGTGTTCAAGAACAGGTTTGCGTTAAAGGCGTATTTTGGTGAAAAATCAAATGTGCCTTCAAATCAGTTGTGGTTGACCGTCCGGCACCTAAAGTTTAGCCTTTCGCCTTAGTTTAGCTGATGGAAGTTCATATGCACCAGTTAACATGCTGCATGATAACTGAATGGCTAAATGCTCGCACATTTCCATCACAGGGTATCGAGCTGTTAATTAATCTTAGATAGACTGGCTGGACAGTCTAGGTAAAGTGAACTAGTTGATTTTTAACTGGGGCATAATGGGCTTAGACAACCTAGGCAGTTGCTGATTGGTATTGGGGTAGATATTTAGAAGAGTAGATAGATTAAATATACAAATATGTAGATAAATTGTCAACCATCCCTTTTACGGTTGACAAAAAAATGAAATGCTGCTGTCAGAAACCACATAAGTAAGTCTTGTTAGCATATGTAAGATTTAATTAGATGTTAATATACATTAACCTTGTAGCTCCACTATCAAACTAAAGAAACTGTGCATGTCTTGGTTGATCAATTGTTTTTATAGCAAGGAAAACCAATATGAACAAAAATCTGTGTGACGAAATGTTAATATTTCAATACTTCAACATTTTCTTTGTTTTTCTGAGGTTGGATAAGTTACAGGAAATTGCTTGTGTTACGACTGCACAGACACACGGAGACACAGAGCCAAGAACAGTATAAAATATAAAGTCTAAATAAATCCAATGAAAACTACAGAAATTATGAATGAATGAATGAATGAATGAATGAATTAATTAATTAATTAATTTAGGGTCTGGTTAGGTCTCTGTTAGCGAGAACACTGGCACTCGATCAGTCATTTTGCTGATTGATTTTTTTATTGCTGTGGATTTTGGCTGGGCAGGTCACCACTGAGAAGTGCTACCAGCAGATACACATTACTGATCAGAGCATAGTGACCAGCTGTCAGATCCCATCAAAACACAAACCCCAGACTGCACTTTTCACCATAACAACTCCTAATGCCTAGATTCACCTAAGTTGTTATCATATGAATCTAATTAATGGACATGAATACCTGTGTATTCATGTCCATTTTTACTCCACGCATGTATTACCTGACATCAGTCGATGCCCACTGTGTTATGCAGCATTGTGGCATGAAAGTTCATGTGCATTGGGGTGACCCACCCTAGAGCAGAGGCACAGAATGTGTGTGACACTTTGATTTTCCAATGTATCTCAGTGTGACTGTGTTTCTGATGCGTCAGCAGCTCAATTCTCTCCCCACAGTTTATGGCCAGTCGTCCCAAAACTCCATCCATGGAATCGAACCAGCGGAAAGTTTTTCAGTCAGAGTTGCTTTTGTTATTGTGGTCTTTTATTATTTATAGTCTTGCTTGAATTTCCCAACATTCTTTAGCCATGTGATGAAAACCTAACCCTGCTAACTTATTAGCAGTGGCCTGGATCACCTTCATGTTTCTCACGGCGGTAAAGACACATTTGTTAGGTTCATAGAACACTCCCACTGAAATTTGTCTTTGGTCAATTTATTAGTCATGGAAAAACATTTGTTCACGGTACGGCACGGTTCCTTGTGCCAGTGGAAAATAGCCGTTAGTCAAGTAGGGTCCATACTGGAAAAACATCCACTAACTAGGAGTGTGTGAGCAAGAAATCTTGGAAATGTGCTGGATGCCGGTTTTCCAGGATGTTTAAATCCAGTTAAACTGGACTTATTGTGCTCCCTTTGTAATGAATCATGGAGTTATTCAATGTTCTCTAAGTACTACCGGTATCCACAATGTACAGAAAAGTGTATTGTGATGTTATATATTTATCATAATAATGATAAATATAGTCATATCGTTCACCCCTACTGTGACCAAAGTTTTGCATGAGTGCAATCATCGACATACAGGAATAGAACAGAGTTTAGATGCTTTTCCATTTTAATCTCCTCGCAGTTCCGAATTAAGGCTCGCTCATGTGAGCAAATGGTGTGTGACTCAGCTGCCTGTCATTTTCAGCTGCAAGCTCTTGACCTTGGAGCGGCAAAGCCGCCGCTGGCCAACGGCTGATATGTGGACTTATAGAGACACATCATGTCCTGCCCCCTGTCACAGGGGTATTACGCCATACCATGTGACAGCTGAAACCACATTAAGCATATACAGTAGGGTGCAAAAGTCTTAGGCGCCAGTCTTAGGGTGGCAGTCGCCTAGTGGTAAAAACACTTGCCTGTGAATCCGATGACCACAACGTTGCAGGTCCCCCCACTTTCTACCACTGTGTCGTTGAGCAAGACACGTAACCCTCAGTTGCTACAGGGGGACTGTCCGTGTAACTAGTGATTGTAAGTCACTCTGGATGAGGGCATCAGCCAAATGCCCCATTTACCAGCGTAAATAATATTTTAAAACTGTTTAGATGAGCAAAGAGAGTTTTTGTCACATTAATATTGCTTAATATCCTAAATAAACTAAAACAAATTAATATGAAATCAATATGCATTAAATATTGATTTTATGTATGGTACATCAATGTGTTCCTTATAGTTACTCGTAGTTCCCATCAGAAACTTGGTTTGATTTAATCAGTCCTAAATTAAATCAGGAGCTGCAAATCCAGGCACTGTCAGGAGGCATCGAGAAGAAATCTGGGACCAAACCTGTGTTCTCCTTACCAGCTCACAATATATAAACTACTTTTTTGCAGAAAAAAAAACAAATCTTGATACATTTTACTGCTTTCTTGGTTGTTTGTATTTATTCGACTGTTAACTTATCACACACTGAAAAAATGGCTTTAACCAATCTGCATAGGAAACTAAGACTTTTGCACACTGCTGCACATTTGTTGGATGTGTTGGATTACTGCACTGCACTCTTTGGATTAAAAATGAAATGATTCAACCAGTCAGAAATAGAATATGGGACCTGCACTGGAGCACATTGACATGCTCTGCTTCTGTTTATAGTCCACCCGCAGACTGTAAACTCCAGATTAGAGTTTTTCTTTCCAAGAATTCCACACTTAAGCATCCAATCAGAGCAGAAATACAAGTAAAACGATTCAGGTGAGCCAGTTCAGTCTGTCTGAGTTCATAAAACAGACTTCCAAGAAAGAACCATTGATCAGCCAGTTCAAATCTGATTGAAACAAAGTCAACACCAATAGTTTTTTCTGTCAGTCTACTAAGAGAAACATAACCAGAATGTCTAGAACTGCCCAAAAATAATCAATTTATAGGGGCTATAAATCATAATAATATGTGCAGTCATTTTTGTGAGATACTTTTGCCATTTTAGTTTTGTTTTCTTTGACAAAAGTTAATTTCATTTACAGTCAACCTTATATTCATAACTTTGCCTTGCTAGTTTTGGTCTGCTGTTCACGTTAAGCACAATTTGTCATATATTATCACATAATCTTCCACTGAAACGAGAACACCCTCTGAGTTTTGATTACATCATCATGCACCAATGGGTGGGGAAATGTAACATTAACCAATCAGATCATGTTTCACCATCCGCTCCCACCACCCCAACCTATCATCCCACCCAAAGACCCTTCAAGGCCTTCATTGTACAGGTACTGTGAGAATGGGGGAGGATCTGGTCAGTATGTGGATTTGGAAATAAGTAAAACTGGGAGAAATTAAGTTATTAGCTGTCATATTTTTCTCACGTTTCCAGTGCAAGATCAGCCTTATTTTTACGAAAGGTGTTGGGATTTCTTCAGGGCAGTCTTATATGTGTAGAGATCAGTCCACAAAAGCGTGCTAATTCTGCTCTGCTGTTAAGTTATGTAACATGCTGCCTTTAAATCCAGGGGGTGGAGAGTCAAACAGAGACAATGCTCGCTCTCCGCTGTATATTTATCACTGAACACATGGCGCTCAGATTTGAGACTCGTGGAGTCTCTCTCCAGGGACAAACAGGGTATTTTAAATATGTGACATTGAAATGCAGAAAGGACCAGCCGAGGTTAAGCAATGCCAAAAAGAGATGTGCGTGTGTGTGTGTGTGTACATGTGTGTGATCACTGGGTGTCCTACTTTGACGAAAATAGCATGTCGGTGGAAGTAGCTTGAAGAATAGTCGCTGGACTGTGTGGAATTTGATTATGTAATTCTAGGCGAGGAGGGTGACCGTTTGAGTCATTGAAATGTCCTAAGGCTCATGTTCTAATGTACATTGTCGATACCTATATACTGTATTAGTGTCACCCCACAGTATTGATTTTTTGCTTTAACAGTATTGATAGACAAAAAATTGATAGAAAACAATAGATAACAAAACCTAAACTGCAGTCACTAAAAAAACACTTAAAAGGTACGTCACAATTGGCTTAATTGATTATCAAATAGGCCGCATCCCAAATTACACACTACCACGCTAAATAGTGTGTGAGAACACTGCCCCGCTATTTGAGGGGCATTCTGTTGTGTAGTATGGGAAGGATGAAAGTAATATTTTTTCAGATTTATATAAACATGAATACAAAAAGTGCAAAAAGACTGATGTTTGTCTACAGTATTGTGTAAGATCCACTAGAAGCAAACAAGCTTAGTCAGATTATGAGTACCTTCTATTAACAAAGAGTATCAGCAGTGAGAGATCATGGGCTCATTAAGTTTATTAAAGGGAAATTCCATTTTCTTTGCGAAGTTCTGCATTTTCAATGCTTAAGGTTTAAAGGTCACTCAGAGTGTGTTAATGTGAAATTCTATGTTCTGGAGAAACACTGAGTCAGAATTGTTCACAGTGATCGTGATGGGAATCCAACATCTGAAGATGTCTAGAAGCTCCCTCAAAGCTTACCATGAAATGGCTACAAATATGTTTCTAGATAGTTGTTTTTTTTATGCATCAGTACACAATAATACCTCAAAAACGTTTTTTGAAACCTACAAGACCAGCAGGTTATTTTTTATGCACTTTATAAAGTGTGTAATTTTATACTCTTCTCTGCCGACAAAAACATTGATTATGTATTTCTTTTAATGGGACACTGTGCACTGTGCATTGTGCACTGTGTATAATTTTCAGTGACTAGTTATTATTACCCCTGATCTACAGACATAAACTCTTCATTCCCAAGTGGGACACTTGAAGCGCAGCTTTAATGAGTGTTTCACAGGGATCCAAAGGGTCTGCACTCCACCTAAGTGTTGGGCAGTGATTTGTGGGTTAGCTTTCTTGTAAAGCCATGACACAACAGTGTGGAGGGCGGGTGTACTTTGGCACGTGGTGCATGGGCAGCAGCAGCGTTCTGATTGGACGAGCTGCGAGCGGATCTGTGCCGCTAGTCCACATGGATAATGTGATTTGAAATGGAGTGTGAAGCCCTGAGCAGCTTTCCCCAGTAGAGGTTAGAAGCAGGATTATCTGCGTCACTGTATCTCGGAGGCATCCATGACGCATCACTTGGCCGTAAACACTTCATCTAATTGGTGCTGTTTGTCCGGATGTAAATGACAGCATCACTGGCCTGCAGTTGAACAGCTCAGTTCAGTTCTGCCCTCTTCACTATTCTGCTTTTCTTTTTAAATACAAACTAAAATGATTAAAAACCTTCTCTTCCAGTGAGTCACACTGGCCAAACATTAACAACCAAACACATTAATACTGTATTGTCCACAATCCCTATACATACTACTGCTATCTCTGTGATGCAGCACTGTTTGCGTTCCTAGTAAATTACTTAGCAGTGATATTTATCTATAGTATTTATACCCCAGCAATTGTGCCTATGGCATAGTGTATTTAGTACAGGGTATTTTCTGCAGTTTTTATTCGATTTTTATTTTAGACCTTATATTGGTGTCTGATGATTCCAATTAAAGAACTGAGTTTGAGAAAGGAACATATTATTCTTTTTATTATTATTCAGACATCAGGAAAGAATAGAGAGCTGCATATGACCAAGAGTGCTTTCTCATTTTTACTGAGAGTACGATGGTATAAAGCCGGCGGTTTATTTTTAGTCCGCAGACAGGCCTGAGCTGGGATTAGTTTGGCCCAGGGCCAAGTGGTGTATCTCTGTACAGCCAGGGGCCCGGGCCTCACCTCTGCCACAGTGGGCCTCTCCCGTCTTCCCTATCAGGACTTGTGTGAGGCTCGCCGGGACTGAAGGCTCCATTCATTCAGCAGACGAGTGGGCCAGGACTTTTCACAGCTCCGAGAACTAGCATGCTGGCTCCAGTTTTGGCTGCCTCTGGTGACTCACTAATTCAAGTTCTCTGCTCCTCCTTAAAGGGCCTGTATTGCCAGATCTAAAACAAATTTTACTTGTTTTTCAATAAAGTTTCAAGGTTCAAGTTTACTTTATCATCAGCAGCAGATGTTTCTCCATGGGCTATAGTGCAGCACATAGCAACATTCAACATTCAACAGAGTGCAATTTACAACAGAACCAATACGGACAACACAATAAACAGACACAACAATGTAACAGTAATGTAATCTCACAGTGTGAACAGGATGTAAACCTTCCAGAGTGACTAGTGTTGCACCATGAGTATGATTATGGCACAGATGATAGTGTAGTAGCATCGTACAAAGTGCAAAGGTTGACAGGAACAATACAATAAATAGACAATATTGTAATGTGGATTGTGTGTAGATGCAAGAGAGTACAATAAATAGACAATACAGTTTGATGCACCGTGTAAAAATTTTCATAAAGTACCCACTAAACTACAAAAATGGCCCATTTTAAACTTGGGCTTGTGAAATCACAACTGCATATATTTGCATTTGCATTTGGTTTAATGGTAGAAATAGAAGAATGAGGTTGAAAGGTTAATGAGTGTTGAATAGATGTTAAATAGTCAGTATGTGAACTCCAGTCTTTTCTTCTTTTTCAGACAAACCAGTGCTGGCTCCACCGCTCTTCATCTTTCAGAGGATGGGGGCGCCAGTGAAGGTAAGCCTGTCATCCTGCACAAAAAGTCAGACACTAGAATAGTCCAGAGAAAGCTGAGCTGACATATTCAGCACTTTGCCTCAGCTTGTCTTAGTGAGGCTCAACCAACCTTCTGTATCTCTGTTCCTCAGAGGAGAGCCGAGGAAGAAGGGAATGGTAAGCCTTTCCACTGGCTCCACACTAAAGTTGCACCACAGGTACTCCAATTAAGTCTCGATTTCTAGGCTGTGAAGTTTTAGCTGTGGGTTCTGTTTGTATTTTCAGGAGTTGGTCTAAATAAACGTGTCAGATCCATCACCTATCCCTCCTTGCTCAGCCGGACCAGAAAAGGTTGGAGTTTGAAAATATTTTACATTTAAAATCCATTGTTAATCTGATGCCGCTTTTTTATCATTTGTCATTCTTATTCATAAAATTCCCACACACTCCAATATCAACCAATTCACTGATTACCCTAAAGTTCTGTTTATTCAATCATTAATATGTAAATAAAGTAATTCACTGTAAAATTGTGGTGATAGGACCCAGATGTCCAAAGTGTGAAGTACAAAGTTATTACGTGAAATGTAATATCTAATACATTGCTTTATGCATGAGACATTGTTATATGCTCATTTTGAGATAAGGGTTTGATTACAAAGGTTTTTTTTCTTTTTAACCCAATCATAGTGGACATACATGGTGTTAGCCTTTTTCGCAGCATTGCAGAATGTTAAAAAATCCCACTGGACATAATAAGAAATTGTATTTCTCTTGGTTTAAGAGTGTTTCATAATGTAAAGATTCCAGTCTGAAATTCTACACTATGGAAAGGCCAGTTGAAGTGCTGGCCCACATATGGGCTAAAATAATTTATGGAATGCATAGTTCTTTTTTAATATAAATAAATAATTATTAATAATAATAATAATAATAATAATAATAAGTTACATTTATATAGCACCTTTCACAAACCCAAGGTTGCTTTACATAGCAAGCAAATAAGAGATATTTGGATACTGCAGACTGTGAATAAAACAGTTAGAGCTCAACACACCTTCTGATTGCTTGATACGTCATAGCTCCATCCGTATAATTTAATATTTGATGACAGCACTCTTTTTCATCATGCCATCACTGATCCACTGACACTTGGATGCTCCTTAGGCCACTTCATTCTGATATGATACTTGCTTTGGTGGAAGAAACTGGCAGTATTAAAAATATCAATTTGAACCAATGTGTGGAGCTTCTTTGCTTTACTTTTTTTCTTTTTATAGCAAAACTACAGTAATAAAGACACAGAAAACTGTGTGTCATCGTCACAGCTGTGATTTGATGGCATTAGTATCCATGACCAAATCACAGCTGTGACATTATTCGTGATAACACCCCCCCGCTCATGTTCTTTGGCTTTTGTATCAGCCCAGTTCAGATTTAGTCTACAGAAGTGATCTTGCAGATAAACTTTCCTGAGAAGTCCAGGTCCAACTACACCTGCTGTGGCTTATGAACTTCTTGAGAAGTGCCAGACAGACTGGACTGTTGAGGAAAGGGGCGTGGTAATATGTTAGATGGTTGGGGAGAAGGGCTAGTGGCCACTGGTCTACAGATTCTATTAGTAAAAGAATTGTATCACTGGTACTTAAAACAAGACTGATCTTGTTTTTTTGGTCTTCTTGCAGGACCCTATGACAGCTTTAGGCGAGTGCGGTCAAGTTCTCTCTCCTTCCCACCACCTTTACCTGGTAAACAAGTTCTCTCTCTTTCTCTCTCTCTCTCACTCTCTCTGTCTCTCTCCTTTCTCTCGCCCCTCTCTCTCTCCCCTCTCTCTCTCCTCTCTCTCCTCACTCTCTCCCCCTCTCTCCCTCTCCTCTCTCTCCCCTCTCTCTCCCTCTCTCTCTCCTCTCTCTCCCCTCTCTCTCTCTCTCTCTTCACTCTCTCCCCCTCTCTCCCCCCTCTCTCTCTCTCCTCTCTCTCCCCTCTCTCTCTCTCTCCTCACTCTCTCGCCCTCTCTCCTCTCTCTCTCTCTCTCTCCTCACTCTCTCCCCCTCTCTCTCTCTCCTCTCTCTCCCCTCTCTCTCGCTCTCCTCACTCTCTCGCCCTCTCTCCTCTCTCTCTCTCTCTCTCCCCTCTCTCTCTCTCTCTCTCTCTGTCTCTCT
>JBBPCX010127199.1:0-19248 GCA_037974365.1 Hydrocynus forskahlii | reverse complement strand
TCTGTAGACAGCTGGGTGGGCTGTGTAGCCTCATGTAGCAGCTGGGTGGGCTGCATAGCTCCGTGTAGCAGCTGGCTGGGCTGCGTAGCCTTGTGGAGCTGCTGGCTGGGCTGCGTAGCCTTGTGGAACCACTGGCTGGACTGCGTAGCCTTGTGGAACCACTAGCTGGGCTGCGTAGTCTCTTGGAGCCACTGGCTGGGCTGCGTAGCCTCGTGGAGCAGCTGGCCAGGCTGTTTAGCCTCAGAGACCGGCAGGCCATGCCATCGGGGCTCTGTTTGCAGCTGGCTAGTCCGCTTAGCCTCCTCAGGCAGCTGGCTAGGCTGTGTAGCCTTGTGGAGCAGCTGGCTAGGTTGCATAGCCTTGTGTAACTGCTGGCTGGGCTGCATAGCTTCGTGTAGCTGCTGGCTGGGCTGCGTAGCTTCGTGTAGCAGCTGGCTAGGCTGCTTAGCCTCCTGGAGCTGCTGACTGAGCTGTGTAGCCTTGTGGAGCAGCTGGCTGGGCTGCGTAGCCTCATGGAGCAGCTGGCCAGGCTGCTTGGCCTCAGAGATCAGCTGGCCAGGCTGTTGGGGCTCTGTTTGTGGCTGGCTAGGTCACTTAGCCTCTTCAAGCAGCTGGCAAGGCTGCTTAGCCTCGTGGTGCAGCTGGCCAGGCTGCTTAACTTCGTGGAGCAGCTGGCCGGCCGTGTAGCCTCTGTAGGCAGCTGAGTGGGCTGTGTAGCCTTGTGTTGCAGCTGGCTGGGCTGCATAGCCTCGTGGAGCAGCTGGCCGGGCTGTGTAGCCTCCTCGAGCGGCTGGTCAGGCTTTGTAGCCTCTGTAGACAGCTGGGTGGGCTGTGTAGCCTCATGTAGCAGCTGGCTGGGCTGCATAGCTCCGTGTAGCAGCTGGCTGGGCTGCGTAGCCTCGTGGAGCTGCTGGCTGGGCTGCGTAGCCTCGTGGAACCACTGGCTGGACTGTGTAGCCTTGTGGAACCACTGGCTGGGCTGCGTAGTCTCTTGGAGCCACTGGCTGGGCTGCGTAGCCTCATAGAGCAGCTGGCCAGGCTGTTTAGCCTCAGAGACCGGCTGGCCATGCCATCCGGGCTCTGTTTGCAGCTGGCTAGTCCGCTTAGCCTCCTCAGGCAGCTGGCTAGGCTGTGTAGCCTTGTGGAGCAGCTGGCTAGGTTGCATAGCCTTGTGTAACTGCTGGCTGGGCTGCATAGCTTCGTGTAGCTGCTGGCTGGGCTGCATAGCTTCGTGTAGCAGCTGGCTACGCTGTGTAGCCTCGTGGAGCAGCTGGCTAGGCTGCTTAGCCTCCTGGAGCTGCTGACTGAGCTGTGTAGCCTTGTGGAGCAGCTGGCTGGGCTGCGTAGCCTCATGGAGCAGCTGGCCAGGCTGCTTGGCCTCAGAGAACAGCTGGCCAGGCTGTTGGGGCTCTGTTTGTGGCTGGCTATGTCACTTAGCCTCTTCAAGCAGCTGGCAAGGCTGCTTAGCCTTGTGGTGCAGCTGGCCAGGCTGCTTAGCTTCGTGGAGCAGCCGGCCGGCCGTGTAGCCTCTGTAGGCAGCTGAGTGGGCTGTGTAGCCTCGTGTTGCAGCTGGCTGGGCTGCGTAGCTTCGTGGAGCAGCTGGCCGGGCTGTGTAGCCTCGTCAAGCGGCTGGTCGGGCCATGTAGCCTCTGTAGACAGCTGGGTGGGCTGTGTAGCCTCATGTAGCAGCTGGGTGGGCTGCATAGCTCCGTGTAGCAGCTGGCTAGGCTGCATAGCCTCGTGGAACCACTGGCTGGGCTGCGTAGTCTCTTGGAGCCACTGGCTGGGTTGCATAGCCTCGTGGAGCAGCTGGCCAGGCTGTTTAGCCTCAGAGACCGGCTGGCCAGGCCATTGGGGCTCTGTTTGCAGCTGGCTAGGCCGCTTAGCCTCTTCAAGCAGTTGGCTAGGCTGCTTAGCCTTCTGGTGCAGCTGGCTAGGCTACTTAATCTTGTGGAGCAGCCGGGCTGCGTAGTCTCGTAAAGCAGCTGGCCGGGCTGTGTAGCCTCGTCGAGTGGCTGGTCGGGCCGCATAGCCTCTGTAGGCAGCTGGGTGGGCGGTGTAGCCTCGTGGAGCAGCTGGCTAGGCTGCGTAACCTCCTGGAGCAGCTGGCCGGGCCGCATAGCTGTTGTGGGCTCCTGGCCAAGGGCAATGACCAGTTCCACGACCAGCCCCACGAGCCTATCTAACCGGCCATGTTGCTCCTCAAAGCGCTGCTGGAGCTCCCTTGAGGAAGAGGTGTATGGTGGGCTAGGCTGCATAGCCTCCATTAGCGGCTGGCTAGGCCATGTAGCTTCTCTTGGTGTCTTTGGGACTGGGAGCCCAAGGTGGCCGTGAGTGAGGCTTGCTGATCCTGCCTGTGACTCCCCTGGCAAGACGACAAGCACTGGTGGAAGAGTCCCGGAGGAAGTCGCGAACTTCTTGGGTGGCCAGTCAGCGGACTAGAGACGGGGGCATCGTGAACCAACTCATCTTCTTCACCTCCGAACCGCAGAAGTCACATGTAGCCAAACAGCGAGCTTAAGCAGGAGCTCTTCTGCGGTCAGACTGAGAACGAGAGGGTTCACGAACACCGTTGGATCCAGAATCGGGAGGGCATCCACCCACCTGCCGCCCGAGCAGTCCCGGTCCTCCTCCTCGTCCTCAGAACTGAATCCACCAAGCAACTCGGTGATGGAGAACCGACTCGTTCTTGTCGGTCCATCACATGGCTGGGTCCAGCTTGCCTCACTCCACATTCCCGTAGCCCCATCTGATGCACCTTGGTATCTGGTCTGTCTTTCTGTCACAACTGGGCCGTGCCCATCCAGAAATGAGGCGCAGTCGCAGACTTTCATTCTGAGGTGACTTTATTTAAAATGTAAAACAAAGGGGCAATGAGGGCCAAAGCTCAATAACAAGGACAGAATCTGGACAAACACAACTCTAAGGTGAAGTGAGGGAAGACAGACAAAGCTAACCTAAAACAGAAATGGCTTTATACAAATGTGCACAAACCAAAGACCAATGAAAGGGCAAACATAATTATTGCTTGATCCCTGGCCGGCTGAGAACCCTTATTCCTAACACCGACCAGGGACGAGACCACACCCATAGTCAACATAAAAGTACCCACACATCTAGTCTACTGGTGGCCTCTAGCAGCCGGCGGCTGGGGACGTTACACTCACACTGAGATCAGACAAAAGATGTCTTATCAATGTCCAGAAAAACTTGCATTGTCTTGTGTGACCCCCTGAGCTACTCGTGATCTGAATGACTAGTGTCCCTCTCTTTGCAGTACATTATATGACACTGTGATACTTCTTTGATGGAAACCTGAATGTTTCTTCAAATTGTAAGTTGTTTTGGATAAAAACATCTGCCAAATGAATGCAATGTCATAATCTCCCATCAAAAGATTCAACTGAAAACAGCAATGACCTGTAATTTGCAGTAGTTTCTAGCATACTGTGTAGAAAAGTTAGCATCTCATGACTGAGACCTCACTGATTCTCTACTGATGATATAAAGGGGTTCGTGAGGTGAATGCAAAAAAGACATGCATTGTTCCAAATTCCATAATTTGGTATTTTCTTAGATTCCTCATAACCAGCTGCAGCAGCTGTTTAGGCTGCTAGTTCAGTATACTTAGCTATTATAAGTATAGTTAGCTGTACATTAATATAGTAACAGATATAAATTACAGATATTAATATAGGTAATTGAATGAATTATAGTTACCTATATGAATATAGTTAGTAAATTATAGAAAGCTATATTAAAGTAGCTATATTAGTGGTAATCATGGGTGCCGGAACCATTACTTTTCAAAATCATTCATTTCATCCCCACAAATTTTCCCCTCCCGGACAACAGACGAGATGTAGAGAGCAGTGCGCACCCCCCCACACACACACACTTTTTCCACATGGACAACAACCAAAACATAGAGAGCAGTGCGCACCCCTCCCCCTCCCCCCCACCCCCGCTGGTAATGTATGAAGTTAATGATAGCTCATTTTAAACTACGTGTAAATAAGAACAAATGAGGGTAATGTAAAAAAGGAAATAAAAACTTTTCCCCAAAATTTTGATTCTGGCTTTGGTCTTGATTTCAGTGCTTCCACACTGAGGTAATTTGTTGCTCCATTTATGAAAAATTACTCACAACCCAACAACTGCATTTAACTGAAAGTTCCTGAGGTATGAGGTACAAACAACCAGAACTTAATACCGCAGTGGTGTATTACAAATAAAGCAGTACTGACAAGGTCTTCATTTATGAGTGTGAGAAAACTGGAATGAACACCTGAGGCTAAAAACTGAAGTAGATTGAAATATGGTCTTTAAAGGAGCAGATAACTAAGAAATCACATTTATGCAATATATCCCAAACAAAACTATTCAGCATCAGAAACATGCTCACAAGGAAGCAGCTACAAAGAGGCATGTTGCCCTGAGGAATGACCCAGTTCCAAGATCCAGTCCACGTTTAACAATGATGTCACAGCATTTCAAGCCCAGGCACTGGTTCCTCTGTACAATGATGCTTTCCGAGTGCATTCAGATGAGGTCAGATAGCTGAGGAGGTAGGTATTGTACATGTCATTTATACAAGAGGAGCAAAACTCTATTTAGAGAGAATTTCTACTTTGCTCAAAACATTTGCTCATCCAGGCAGAGAAATAGTCCTGCTACCAGTTCCTGCCAAAGCAGAAACGGAGGGATCAACCATGAAATTTGCCACAATAAATCATCATGTCTACTACAAACAGAAGGAGCGATTAAACTGGTAATTACTGTCAAACTCTAAAACCAGAGAATACAATGCAGCAACTTCTGGATAAGCTCTCTCGGCGCATTTCAGCAATTCCCAGCAATCCTCAAGACAATCAAATCACTAAGTAAGCAACCAGTTGGTAGGGATGGGTATGGTTCTGATTTTACTGATACTGATATCGACACTGATACTGCTTAACTGGTTTACTGATCAATACTCCTATTGATCAACTCTCCATAATCTAGTGCAAAAAATAAAAATGTTACATACAAAGACATGAGAAGGTTCAGCAGTTATTTTGTTGGGATCTAAACTGTGTCCTGACAAGGCCAATCAAACAAGACCGCCTTTTATTGAGCAAGTGATAAAAGGTTAATTCGCACTAAGTGGCAGTTCTTCAGATTCCTTAGTAATTGGCTGGAGTTGAACCAAGCGTGGCAGAGGCGGGTTAATGACCTTGCTGGGGGGATAGGGAAAATAAATGAAAAAAGAAGAGCTTAATTGGTGGCACGGTTCCAGATGGTTAGACTAAAGAAACAAACTATTGACTTTCAATGGTACCATAAGGGCCCGCAGTGCATCTATTGCTATCAAGAGAACAGTTTCTTTCAGGAGTAATTACAGGCCCGCAACAAACAATTACCTTTATGCAGTTTGTTGGACTGGCAGGGATTAAGGCTTTTATATTTGGGTTTAACGTGACAGGTTTACTTCAAAGGCCAGTTAAACCAAGTTAATAAAAGCAATTACCATGCCAGAGAGGTATGTCTTATCTAATTTAAAACTGTATGCAGTCTTGAGATATTTAAGGCATATATTCATCATGTTCGGAAGATGAAATGTTTCTACATCTAATGCGAATTCCGATTTTTCTATATAATTAAATCATTAACTCATTCAGGGTAGTTGGATGTGAAATGCTTTGCTGTAGAAAAGCTTACTGGGTCTGAATCTTTTATCGTGGTGGTGATAGGAACAAAGATGTGTTTATTGGACAGTCTAAAAGTACAACAAAATAGTTATGCAAACGGTGCCCGATGACAAATATGATAGTTTTGAGATATAACTGAGACAGAATATTGCAAAAGGTCATTTTAATATTAATAACAGTATATATATTTCTTAGATTTACCAACAACTATTCTTTTACCAATATCACAACCCATTTTAAATAATAAATAAAATGACTTAATGACCCCTGGTTCCCATCACCACCGCTATAAAGGCGCATACATTTCTCTACAATAAATCATCTCACATCTACCTGCATTTGAAATTTGAACATTTCATGGAGTGCTGCTTTAAAACAATGCATTACCATTTTGCTTAATGCTCAATCAGTCCAGCCTGACCATTTTTGCATTGTCTTGCCTTTAAACCTGTTTTTTGAAAGGAATATTTTGACCAAAAAAAAATCAAACATGTGCTACTTTTTTCCTTCTCCCCGATATAGTCTAGATGTAGCAAATATTCAGTGTCTGACATTTGCTTCTTTAGTTTTGGACTGGCTACAAGCAACAAGTAATAGAAGCTTGAATCTGTACAATTAGCTTTGTACAAACTATTTACTTACATTCACACCTGTCTCAAACTTTGTCAATTATTAGCTAATTTAAAATACACTTTCTGTGTTTCCCAGTACCAAATGACATGCTGTTAAAAATAAAATAAAACAGATAAAACTATAAAACAGATAAAACAGATGGCCAGTTTTCATTATCTAGCATAAAGCCTACTGTTACATTTGAAGTTGTGCACTAAAAAAACAGGTAATGGTATCGAGTTTTAGCACTTGTATGAGGTGGTTTTTCGGACTATTCAACTAAGCGATCTTCTGCAAAATTGAAATGGCAATACATTTTTTACATTTAAGTCACAACATGATCTGTCATGGAAAGTAAAAAGACTTTTCAAAAGAAAATGGCTGTGTGTTTCTCGTTTGTAATTGGTTTTCTTATCCTACTGCGTTGCAGAACTAATCAAATGTTGAGCAAGTCGTTCAGAAACTTTGAATCCATGGGACTTCTAAAAAATCAATGCAGACCTCCCACAAATAAGTCTATTTGAGATTACTTATGTATGTAATGATTTGAGCATTCAGTGATATAGGTGAAGTATTGTTTTTTTCATTACTTGTTAGCTACATTGTAGTGGTTTCATAAACTACTCAAACAATTAGTTGACTAAGACATCCAGTAATCAGCACTGTGGGCAGCAGATGTCGAAATAAATGCCTTAAACACAGGGACAGAAAAAAACAGCAGTGCACACCAATGAAAGAAAACAGCTTCACTGGACCTATAAGTGTTAAAGGGAATATTCTGAAATGTGTGGTGATCTTACTGTACATTTTATGGGTGGCCTACTTGATTCTGTGACACATAGAACTTTTGTTAATGAGAGTAGTTGACTACTTTTTTAAATGGATAGTTAAGTAGAAAAAGGATAGTTGTGCAACCCCCTGCTACATCAGTCTCAAGGCTCCAGTGCAAAATTAAAGAAGCAAACTCCACATGTCTTTAAGGTGGGGAGGACAACTGTCGCACTTTGCTTTATCAAGATACATGGCTGTTGACAGGGGAATCTGATTCCGAGGCTTCTCTGACAGGCTAATTGATGGAGCTCTCATATCTACAAGCAGAGAGGAAGTTCAAAGCAAACAAGGCTGTCTGTGATCTCTCTCCATGCTCCAAAGTCACAGAACGACTCCAGGGCTGACAGGCAGCGTAAGAGGAGAGGAGGCGCTCTCCTTCACTACTCATCACTCGGAGAAATGAATGGTGTGGGGAGATAGTGAGGGAGGCACAAGGAAATGAAAGAGCCAGAAGAGGTTGGCAGCCAGGAGTGGAGAAGATAGATGGTACGGTGACCTGTGGGAGTAAGAGGGTGGTTTCTGATACAGTATGAGAAACTGGTATAATTACATTGCATACCAGTTTTCTCTCTTATTGCACTTTTCCACCGGCACAAGGAACCGTGTCGTACTGCAAACAAATTTTCTGTTTAACAGAGCTGCACAACGGCAGGGACGAAAGTGGGCCGCTGCCAAGCTGATTGTTTCTTTGCATCTTTGATTCGTCAAAATGACAACACTGGAAAGAGGCCATTGTTTTTTTAACTATCAGGGCGATAAACAACAAGGTAGATACAAACTAACATCTAACAGTGGGAGTTTTCTATGATGCTAGCAAATTTATCTTTAACGCTGTGAGAATTGAGCTGAAGATTTCAGTCGGAGTTTCCTATGATGCTAACAAATTTCCCTTTAACGCTGTGAGAATGTGAGAAGGTGTACCAGGACATCACTAACAAGTCAGCTGGGTTAGGTTTTCTTTACATGGCTAAAGAATCCAGAGAAGAAAAAACAACTCAAACAAGACTATAACAAATAAAAGGACCACAATAACACAAGCAGCTCAGACAGAAAAAAAGTAGAGTGGAGTAGCTTAAAATGCCTGGAATGCTCTGCTTTGAAATGGCAAAATGTTTTAGAAGCAAAGCCTATACGAGTCTTGCGGGCCCTGGAAACAACCATGAAACATTCTGGGTAAAATGTGTGTGGGAACAAACAATCTGAAATTTCTTATCCAGTCTAAGGTGTCATGAAGGAGTGCCAAGTGTGATGAGGGAAACGTGGGACTGATTGGTCAGAAAGCATGATCACAAAGGACATGGGATATCCTCGATTAAAATATTACCATTCCTTCAGTGTACGCAATTGTTACCATGCACCAGTTACGAATGTTATGAAAGTGCCAACAGAATCAAATCAGGTCAGTGCCAAGAAGTGAAACAATAACTGATCAAAGCAAGAAGCAACTGGCTATTTACATGTGTTACATATACACCAGTTACATTTAGTCCTGTATAATTATGCTACAACATACAGATTGCAGCATTTAAATACAAAGTGAGTGCCTTACATTATTTATATCATAAATAACACATTCGCATGTTTGGAGCAAAATATCTGCTGTGTTGTCATATATGCTGATTAATAAGTTGGTGTTGTGTTTGTATAGCCTATACAATTCTGTACATTTTTTTGAAGAAAGCATAGGTAACAATAATTGTAGAAAGGAAATTTGCATTAAACAAGAGAGGCAATGTGCCCAGAACCGAAACTAAACAGGGTGAAATGGCTTCTAGTCATTATGCTGCCCCCTACTGGAACCAGCTTCCCAGGGAGATTTGCCCCAACTGTTGCTACTTTTCAGAAGAAAATTGCCTTATTTTCTGCTACATTTAACTAATCAGATAACCCAACTTTTAATACTTATTACTATTACTATAATACTTTCACAATAAACCCTGCACTATTGTTCAGCAGCAGTTCTGTTCAACTTACTTTAAATCTAACATTTTATTCCTCTATTCTGTTCTATTCTATGCATTCTATGTTTTATCATGATTTTATTGCTAAAAAACTTCTATTGCTTTCTTTTTTAAATGACCTCTGTGTATATATACATATATGATAACAGCCTTTTAGAAAAGCTTGCCTTGTCTAATATGTATAAAATCCATGATGATAAAGATGCTGTAAGAAACCAAACCATTGGCACATAAATCACTGGCAAGTTTCTCAGCACGTTATTCCATATCATAACACTGAATGACTTTGCTTTCTGTATATAACATTATACAATTCCATGATTAAATCCTGACATTTTTCTTTATTTAGCCACATTCAAAAAGCAATCTACACTTGAATGGGTGTGGTTAAAGTGTTGTAGACACTTTAATGGTGTAGGCAGAACAGGAGGATATAAGGTAATGTAAACTGGGATTTGTGACATCACAAAAACAATTACCTCAAAATTGACTGTACTTGAAGTTTAATGTTTCTATATAGACCATATACACTGAGGAATTAATGGGAAGGTTTGAAACTTTATGCACTACATAAATAACTTGTATTTAATGTAAAGCAATGAAAATGGGCTTTTCCATGAAATGGGCTTTTTAAGGGCAATTCCATTTAATTTCTCAAATTGGCTCTTATATACAGCCAACAGTTCATTCAAAAGTTAAACATTTTTGTTTTCTTTTAGTGCAGACCTGACTGCATCCTCATGACATACAATAATCACAACCATCAGCAGGGCATGACAAGTGACCATGACTGACCATGTCTGAAGACCTGCAAGTTTTTAGCTAATAAATGTGTCTCTACCGCATCTTCTTTGGTTTTTACATTACAAAGCAATGACTTTACAGCTGATGAAGAACATCTTGAGTTTCTTGAGTAATTTTATGAACTATAGCTGAAAAAGTCTAACCTCTGACTTCACTTAAAATCCGGGGTCAACCAAGGGCCCCTCTTTATCCTTCCAGTAGGACACACACACATAAATATACACACAGGTATTACTATAATTGCAAGGGCAATTCATGTTGTTATACACTGTATCTCAGTAATACTATTTCCTCACCTGATCCCAATCTTAATTTCAGTAACTGAAAGGCTGTTGTTCTTCCACTTTTTTTCTAAAGCAAAAGGTTAAAAAGTGCTTCCTTGTAAGGACTAGCAAAGGATGTCAGTAATGTGATATATACAACCTGTTTACTAACATGCAATTATGTTGCTGTACACTTGTGCAGTAATAAACTGTGCTGGTTACTTGATCACTTGACACTGCAAATGGCATCTTTGCCAATATTTTGTATAGCTTTTGTATGATTAATATTATTATTGAACTTTTATTTTGTATTTATATGCTGTATCTGCTTTCAGTGGTCTTTAAGTGGACATCTGGGTTTGGAATTTCATTGTGCTTCAATTGAAATGTCACCACGTCTACAGATTTTCCAGCATTTCTGTCATTTTGAGGCCCCACAAAATGATAAATACATGCAAAAAGAAACACACTGTCACATATGGTACCTGCAACTGTCAGATTGGCGGGGGGGGGCAAAAACAAATCAAACATTCAACTTTACAAGCTCTGAGCTTTCACCAGGCTCCTTTACAAGCATCAAGTAAAAAGTCCCAG
This sequence comes from Hydrocynus forskahlii, assembly GCA_037974365.1. Lineage (NCBI taxonomy): Eukaryota > Metazoa > Chordata > Actinopteri > Characiformes > Alestidae > Hydrocynus > Hydrocynus forskahlii. The sequence continues at coordinate 8,493 of JBBPCX010127199.1, read as the reverse complement.
GTCCAGATAAAATCTGTTTAAAGGCTAATTTTTGAACTAAAAGCCAGAAAACTCACTTGACAGCCGAAGTACAGCTGCACTCTTGAGCTGCAGCCTTTAAACAAGAACCCAAAAGGAAGCACATTTAAGGCAATTTAAGCGTTTAGTAAAAAGTCGAATAGCATTAAAGTGGACTTACCTTGAAGAATATAGACTTCCAATTCTTCTCTAAAGACTTTTGGGGACAATTTTACCCTCTGTATGTTTGCTGGAGCGCTTCGAAAATGAACTAAACACAAAACGAACCGAGGTTTCTCAGGGTGAGTGCGAGTCGCAGGATAAGTAGGGCGTGGTTACAGAGACACGGGGTGTGACTGAAACAATGTGGAGGCGTGGCTTTACATGTTTTGGGGCGTGGTTAAAACGTTTGGCTGGGCAGATGGGACTCGCAATTAAAGTAAAGTGGCCCCTTACAGTCACGTGTGAACACACAACAGCACCGCACACAGTGTGAGCAATGTGAAGTTCTTTCTCTGCATTTACCCAATTCACCAAGTGAAGCAGTGGACACCTGGGGAGCAGTGTGTGGGGACAGTACTTCTGTCTCATTTGCTGGACACTCATTTGGAACTTGTGGTCCAGCTCATCCCTGCAGCTCAATGGGAGAAAGATCTGGATACAATATTGAAAACAAGTTTTGAAAAAGCAGCATATCTTTTATTCGAGGATGAACTCAAACCTTTGGCCTCTAGTGTAGCTGATCGAAATTTAAAGTGCAGGAAACTTCTGATCACACTTAGTTGAGGAAACTTCAGATCACACTTAATTGTCCTCCAAAGTGCATCCTTAGGCTGACAACTACCACTAGTAAATGTATGATGAGTGTAAATGTATGTGTTTTCAACACCTATTTTCGTGTTTAAGTGTGTGAAATCACACTCAGTGTGAAAATGCCTTAGGCTTTGGAGGACCCAAATAAAAAGTGAGAGTTTCATATGTTTACAAAACCACTAAACATGGTTAGGGTGCAAAATCATTTAGTGATCTTTTTTTATATTTAAATGTACATTTTTAAGTAATAAAATTCACCACAGCAAAAAAGGACACCTGACAAGAAGTTGATTAGTTTTTTTTTATATCCTCAACAACAGCCCTCGTCTTTGAATGTTGCACTATACAGTATAGCACATTTCTTTTTCCAAACCAGAGGAGTTGACTGCCAATAACTCTTCTGACTGAAAACTGAGAGCATTATGAAAACATGACACACGTTACAGGACTGAGATAGGCAGAGAAAGATCCTAGAATGAGCAGTTTTCTAACTGCAGAATGAAAGTTGATGTTGGCTATTCAAATGACTGCAGATTTGTCATAGAAAAGACAGTACAATATAAAAACAATGGATCTGGTGAAGAGGGATTTAGCATCAGCAGAAAGGCCTGATATATATATTTGGTGCCTTTCCACCAGCACAAGGAACCGTGTCGTATCGTGAACAAATGTTTTTCATTACAAATAACACGACCCGTACTCAAGGCTTACTCGAGCTGCTTGAAGGCACAACCGAAAGCTGGTCACAACCAAGCTGATCGTATCACTGCTTTCTGATTGGTCAAAATGCTGCCATCACAACAAGGAAAGGGGCCACTTTTGTTACTGTCTGCGCAAATTCAACAACGGAGATACAGTCTAACAACTGGGAAGCTAACGAAGTACAAGCACACCAATCTGTCTGAGCTGAAGATAAATTTCATTGGGAGTTCTCTATGATGCTAATAAATTTATCTTTATTTCTGTGAGAAATGCGAAGGTGAACCAGGACATCACTAACAAGTCAACTTTGTTATGTTTTCATCACATGGCTAAAGAATGCAGAGAATTTAAAACTCAAACAATTTAAAAAAATCAAACAAAACTATAAATAATAAAAGACCACAATAACAAAAGCAGCTCTGACAGAAAACCTTTCCGCTGGTTCGGCTCCATGGATGCGGTTTTGAGATGACAACGACCATAAACAGTGAGGAGAGAATTGTACTGGTGAGTCAGAAACACCATTACTGTTCTGAGATATACTGGAAAATCAAAGCATGCAGCAAGTTCTGTACCATCACAGTACGGTTTAGACACACCACGGTTCCTGTATGACTATGGAAAAGCACCTATAGTTGCCTCTAACGCAGGACTGAGAGTTAATCCCTGCCAGAGGTCAGTAGAGGGGTGTGTTTACTTGAGGTATTCCTCTCATTTGGGTACAATGCAAGGTAACGTTAGACAAGACAGGGCAAACACTGCAACACAGTGAAGAAAACTGAGAAACAGCCAAGTGTCCACCACACCGTATACTTGATGTTCAAGTTGTAGGACAAAATAGATTCTGTACAGGGCATCAACATTGTGACCATGATAACCAGAACAACATTGTGAACCACTGTGACTGGAAAACACTGTAGGCCTGTTAATACTGCTATTAGACGAATGTGAGGTTAAAATGCACAAATCAGACATGTACACATCATAAAATGAATTCCAAAACAAATACAAAATGCTTTTTGAGCACCACTCTGGTCTTCCCCCAGAGGCTAAGTGAGACAATAATGTGAGAAAGACAAACACAAAATCTAATAATAATTTGTTTTTTTCACTGCTTGATGAACTGAGTGACTGGTCAGCATCAGTGCAGTGAAGCTATGCACAGAAATTAAATAAATATATGCTTTAATTTTTTTTTAAATAAATTATATAAATATATAAATTATATTTAAAAATATGCAAACACAAGAACACATCAAATGATTAAGTCACACATTTTAAGAAAACAACCCAACAAACAAGAACTGCATTAATACTGGGTTAAGGCAACTGGGGGAATCTTTTTCTTTCTTTTTCATGTTTAAATAGCAATTTCATGGCATTTTCTACAAATTTCAACCATTATGATGTAAACAAAATCAATCATAGTGATGTGAAATGTTCTGTTATAGAGAAACTTACAGAAGAAAAAATGTTTATAGTGGTGGTGAATGGAACCAGACATCTGAATCATTTAAAACTGTTTTGAGATAAGATTTTAACGTAAAAAAGGAACTGGTGCCACCAGTGGTTTTTAATAGCAAATAAAATGCTTATATTTGTGTTGTGAATCCCTGGATCTTTTTCACACCAAATGCTGAAGGACTTTCTTCATATTTCAACAAATTAATTCTGTGAAATTGTCTCTAAATCTAGTCATCCTACATGTGTATGTGGTTAATTCTCAATCAAAACATATGCATATCATTTGGAATTTTTCCACCAACTTCTTAATTCAGTGTTTACTCTTCACATCTGACCCATCAGAAGTTCTTCTCTCAGATGTTTAAAGCAAATTCCTGCCCAACTCTTGAATATCCCTGATTTAATACTTAAAAACAAACTGATATATATGAATAACACTACTAATAATATATACCATTCCAACAATTCCTGATCTAATCGGCCAAATAAAATAATAAAGAATAAAATCTAGCCCATGTTATCAACAATTTTTGGTGTATTAAAAAATAAACATTCAGAGAACATAAATCACCAAATGTTTGACTTCTAAAGCAATCTACATTCCCAGTCCTGTCTGTACTTGTTCTGAGCAGGTAATAAAAATGACTGAGGTGCTGCCAATTACAAGAACCACAGAAAGGCCCTCAAGCTTTTTTATGAGCATTTTATGGCTTTATCACTCTGTTTTGATGATAAATAGAAAAAATTTGGGGTCGTCCAATTATGTTCCAGGACTGTTTGGAGTGGGGGTCAGTCAAGTTTGGAACAGTTCAAACTGTCCGATAGAGAGAAGGTGTCAGTAGTCCTTTGTTGAATGTAATGAACTGTTCATGGTATCCATGAAGGTGTGTATTTGTGTGCACATTTAGGAGTCAGTGTCATTCATGAGGCAAATACTGGGACAACCTTTGAAAAAAAATACTGAGAAAAAAAACATATTTGATCCATGATGTCCTCAACATAAGTGTATTTGCTGGAAACAGAAAGGACCACCATGGGAAAAAACAGAGGACGGATGAAGTCTGGAAGGAAAGAAAGCCCATGTAAGCTCACGATGAGCCATTTTTCTTCCCACTGAAACAGAGACAAAGAAAACAGGACATCAGTCAGGTTAAGAAAAAGGCTGATGAATTGCTCTTTGGTATTGTGAAAACAACTATTTTGCATTCTCTTGTGACACAAGTTCACTTTTTAGACTGTCTTTTAACATTAAATGCACTCATTAACTGTTTAATCCTTAATAGCTCATTGAATATCTGACATTTGTCTGGTGATACACATTATAATTATAATTGTACTAGATGGCTTTTTGTAGGTCAGTAGTGATGAACACATAAATGAACTCAAATGGTGAACATGCTGTAAATTAATTATTTAACAAAGAATACTGAGTGTATTTTTAGTAAATATTAAATGAGTAACATGCAAATATAGAAAATGTCAGTGTGCCAAAACCTTTGACTGGTAGTATAATAGCAAGGAATAGAAATTTTTCCAACTTTTCCCATATACACCCACTACTCTTCAGCAAAAGACAAGTCATTTAATCCTTGTTTAATCCTGTAGCACAGCTCAGATAAGTGATGTGTCAAAATACTTCTTTTTAACGAACAAATTCAGAAACACACAAAAACAAATACATATATATGTGATAAAAAATAATTACAATAATTACAGTACATTATTCATTATTTTTAAAATATTCGACACTGACTAAAATGAATGATTTTTAAGTTTACATTTATGTAACACATTAACCATAAAAAAACAAAAATAATTAATATTAAAAGTGATTCCAAACTTTTGAACAATAGGGTAAATCCAAGGAGCTTTAGATGTCAACAATCACTAAAAATAGCCTAAATGGTTTCTGTAAAATTGCAAGATGACAACTTCTTTCAACCTGCTAAAACCACAAGGTCATGCAGACTGTTCTATGTGATTTAGTCCTCTCATTTATAGGTTTGTATTTATATGCATATATTGTAATTACATTTATATATCTGCTATTATATGTATACATTGCAATTTCATTAATAGATACTGAACTTCTGATACAGACTGACTTCTGATAATGACTGAAAAACAATGAATAATTGTATTACAGTATACTTAATGTTTTCAAAATATTTGACACTGACTAAAGTATATGCTTTTTCTAGTTTATAATATGTAAGAAACCTATTATTGTGTATAATATACAAAAACTGATTCATATTAAAAGTGATTCCAAACGTTTGAACAGTAGTGTAGATGCAGGGAGCTTTAGGTCTACACAAGTGATTAATGAGACACTCTGGTATTAGAGCATTAATATAAATGTCCTGTTTTCAATGACTTTCCCAAGGAACTAGGGTCTTTGTGGACACAGACCTTTTTGTACCCTTTACAAACACTTTGCTCCATCTTAGTTGAGCAACTGGCAGCGGCCCTCACCTTCTAACTGAGCCACTGGTGCTTCCAGACACATCACATGCTGCTGAAACCCAATTAGCAGCGTTTTTAGGACTGCACAATTAATCGTCACCATTTGAGAAACTTTAGTCTGAATGAAAGCATACGCAATCAAGCGGAGCTTAAACATGACACTGGAGATTTTTTCAAATTAAGATAAAGGTCTGTTTTGTAAGATGTTACATGAAATTCGATCAAACACAGGCGTCCTTTTTATTCACAGCTAGGGGAACAAATCTGGCATTAAGAGAAGTGCAGCTGGAGGCTTGTTAGCTTGTTTTCCTCAGGTCAAATCAAATTTGCAGGGAAGAGAATTTGTAACATCTTTATCTGACAATCTGGGAGGAGAGGGAATATCCCACCCAAAAATGGTAAGGGGGCCCTGGAATGCCTGGAAGACCTAAATCTATGGTGTCTATAGTGTTGAGCTGGGTGTGCAATGGTTTGGCAAATTTTTTACCTGAGATGTAGTTGATCAGGCAAGGCATGTTTTGAGTCCATATTTCACCTGTTTACTTTAGCCTTGGAGTTACAATGCTAATATTGCTAAAAAACACTACATATTAATAGTCACAGTCATTTCTGTAGAACTGCATACTCAAACTTTCTTTCAACCTGCTCAAACCACAAGGTCACACAGGCTGCTCTATGTGGTTTGGTGCTCTATTTTCTGACTTCATGTATACCAGCCCTGGTGATGTTTGTTTTCATGATGCACAGAAACAGTGAAACTTCCTCACACCTTAAAGAAGATCTGAAATTTAAGAAGTTTCGGTGCTGAAGTTTCAGTGATATATTTTTACCACAACAATCTGGTAAACAGTTGTGGTTGTATCAACATTAGAGTTGCAGCTGCAGTTCTAAACTAAAGGAGCAACATTTTATGTTAAAAATGTTTTTGACATCTGGGCTAAGTGAAAAAAATGTGTACATTAAATTTTTCACAGAACTATTCTTTAAACAAGCAATCTACAAATGGTGGAGGCCAATATTTAACAAAAGTAACAGAGTTATTTTGCCACCTGATTTAAAAAACTACAATTGTGGTCTTGACTCTGCTCCTGGAGATTTGCCTTCCTACAGACTTTAGCTCCATCCCTCATCAATTCCACATGGCCCTTCTAATTATTACCTTCAGAAGTCACAGAATAGTTGAATGAGGTGTTAGATTTGCGTTGGAGGTGAAACTTGCTGCAAGAGGAGGATTGGTGACCTGAATTTGAAAGTTCATTCCGGTACTGGAGGGTTCAGACACACCACTGTTTTTTTTATTTCCATGATCAAATACACATGATTCAACTCATCAGTTAATTCCCAGGGTAAGTGGGTGTGTCACCAAATTGTGATGGACTCTAATCCTTTTAATTGACATTTAAATTGAGTTGGTATTCCTGTGTACATTCACTGGCCTTTAGAAACTCCTAGGCTGATGTAGCTGGTGATAGTAGCCCATCGGTTCATGCAAAATCTGTGTTAACCATCCTCTAATCCAGACCTCTTCAAATCTATGAAACTGTAGTGAAGACTTCTCCTCCAGTTCTTTGTTACTGGTCAATTTCTGAGGACTGGATAATGTTCAAGGGTATACATTTGATTTTGACATTGATGATAACACAAATATGGTAACTTAACTCCAGCCATAGCGCCATCGTTATACATCCATACATTAATATTATACTTGTACATAGTACATATTTGGGCAGGTACTTGCAGGCTGGTACTGTCGTCCACATAACCAATTCGACTGGAACCATTAAGGCAGGTACCTTTTCAAACCAATGATCTAGAAATGTGTATTTCTGTTTAAGTATCAGCATACCGTGTGACACTAGTCTCCTACTGGATCAACATCAAACACAATATATACCATTATTTTCAAGCACAGAATTGTTAGTATAAAGTTGTCCTCTTTCTTGCCCACATCCACACAAATAATGCACTTAGCTTTGGCACTTCTGAAAGCCAGATAAAGCATCAGTATGGTGAAACAAACTGTTCTCGTTCGAAAATGGGTGGGAAAAGTGCCTGTACCTGGGCTGATTTTTTTTTTTATTAAACCACAATGATCAATACCTGGCCCTTGATCAACCCATCAAAAACATGAATAAATCAGACATTAAAGAATGTTTTACTGCTGGAATTTTGCAATGGTCAATAGGGGCTTGGACGAGAAGTTGCGCCAAAAAATGGGTGGAATAATAATAATAAAAGCATAACAGTGTAAAGACCCCTGACGTTTTGTACCGTCTGTTTGCATTGTAAGTCTTTGGAAAACAGCCTATATCAGCTTGAGTAAGACAACAATAAGGTTCTGTTGCGTCGTGCTTACTTGATCATGCCATCTCATAGCCTTTCACTTGCTGCTGTTGCTGCTGTGATGGTAGTACTGAGACTGCTGATGGTGGTGGCGCCGTGGGCTTGACATCGACTGAGTTCCTCCTCTAATGCCATGACCCGGAGAGCCAGTGGCAGCTGGATGATGGTGTCCAGCACGAATAGGCTTGGCTACAGGATGCAGAAAGAAGAGATGTTCTGTAAAACCCCTAGTAAGTGCCTTATTTTTGATGTTACATTTCAGTTCTGTAGGGACAAATGTACATGCAAATGTTTTGTTCCAAGATTTATTTTCCTAACTGTGGGTAAGAGCAGGTATTGAAGCATTTGGTTACGTGTGGTTTAAGGCCTTTTAGAGCTTTTGACACTACACATTTTTGGCAAGAACAGTTTTCTGTTCAACATTTTCTTACAAACCAACACAGAAAGCATTCCGATTATCATTAAAATATTTTGATGTGCTGAAGACTTTTGCCAAGCAAAGTAATTATGACTTTAGGGAAATGTGAGGAAACCCCAGTCAAGGCTAATTCAAGGCAGACCTGCATAGCCTGGCTTAGCGTGCGCACCCGAGATATTTAAGCCCAAATGAATCGATGGCCGAGACGTAGATAAATGACGTGGAACCAGGGCAAAACGAGAGCAGCCTCTTTTTTTCTTTCTTTTTCAACACAAGAATGCAAAAATATT
>JBBPCX010127180.1:0-19249 GCA_037974365.1 Hydrocynus forskahlii | reverse complement strand
CCCCACCCCTCCCCCCCCCACACACACACAAAGATACACACACACACACCCCACCACCACCATCTCGGTATGACTTTGTGTGCTGGTGTTTACCAGCATAACGGCTTTGCTTCCTGACTTATCACATTCTTATACACATGCACACACACACACACACACACACACACACACACAAACACTTTCACCCAGGGAATGCTGACAGCCCCTCTGTAAACTGACCAGCACCCCAGCACCTGGCCAGGCATGACCTTCCTTCTCTCTTGGTCAAGTGGTGTTAAATTGCTCTGACCTCACATTCAACCCACTCCATGTTCTACCAAGGGGAGGGGGCGGAGTTCCAGACTGCTTTGATAACATCATGATAGTGAGTTTTGATGGTTTTGCTTGCCACTGGGATGTGAGTCAGTACAACTTTTTAAATCATTCTTGATTTAAAGTTGAACGTGAAAGTTAGCAGATAATTATCTCTGCAGTCTGCATGACTCCTGAAATAGTCAAGTGGAAGAATGTTAGAGAAGACCCTGTCAACTCGGTCTAGGTTGTTCCAAGTTTTGCACTAGAAAATGTCACCACCTTTCATATTTTTGGGTGAGATTCTGCTCTTGTGTGTCTGATCCTAGGTTTTACTGAACTTAGCTCTTTGGTCAAGTGACGTGTCTGGGTCACGCTAGTGCATGTGGTGATAGAGGGCTGTTGAAAGAATGGGAGCACGTCCAACTAATGTAGAGCAGAAGTGGCCAAAAAGCCAAAAGCCGTGGTACAGCAAAGTTTGGGCCTTAGTCCAGTGAAGTTTAGACTTTAGACTAGTATAGTTTACGCTTTAATCCAGTAGAGTTGAGGCTTTATCTAGCATAGTTCATGCATTATTGCAGTAAAGTTTAGGTTTTAATACAGTGACCTTTTTAATTAGGCCTATTGGTATAAAATAGACCTTACGGGCATAAGAAATTGGCCTTACTGGCATAAAAAGTACCCCAGTTGGCATGAAAAGTAGTCCTGTTGGCATGAAGAAATTTTCATAGCATTTTACGGTGATGGTGCGTAACTGGACTAAGACCCAAACTGAGCTGGATTAAGACCTTGACGGTCCTGTGCTGAGACTCAAACTGTCTTAGATTAAGACCCACACTGTGCTGAAATGAACCCCCTCCAGCGACAGAGGTGGAGCTGTCATCTCTGATAGTGGACCAGTGTCATTTCATTTCTTGAGACCATTTTTACTGAATCTTGCAATAGATCCCTGAAAAAAAAAAACATTTTACATGCAAAATCTTTGCAATGTAAAAATATTTTTGTTACTGTACAATACTTTGCAAATGTAGGAAAGGAAACCAAGATTCATGCATCAAACACTGTACATTACATTCCTTACTATATCCATCCCATACACCCACCCATCCATCCTGTGATCCACAGTCTACAACCCCGCCTCCCGCCCCTCCAGCAGGCCTCGGCCCACCAGCCCATGTCAGGCCTGAAAGAAAGCAGCATGAGTGACAGCTGCTTTCAAGCCGCCTCAGGAGGATGGGGAGGAAGAGGAGGTGGAGCTGGAGAGGAAGCACGGTGGGATGGGGGAAATTAATTCTTTTCAGGTGGCCGAGGGGACGGCCCGACACTCAGAGTAAAGCTGCTCTACTGGGCTTTCAGCATCCTCACTGGTCCACCCACACTGTGAAACATTTACACTACCATTCAGGAGTTCAAAAGATGTCCTCTCATCTTCTTTTGTAATTTAATCTGCAATTTAATCTGTTTTAAGACAGTTCACCCATTTTGCAGCATACAACATTCAGAATAATACAGTATTCTTATAGTATAAATTCTACACCCTTTCGGAGTTATTATGGAGTCATCTACAGCTCGGTTTATGGTTCTGGAAACATTTTTAATGGACCATTTCTCAAAAACAAAACCAATTATCCTTGTTTTTGAGTAAATGTACCATTTACGTCACTGTCCGTAAAGTCCATAAATGCAAATTTACCAGCAAACACAGCTCCTTTTGAATTCACTTTTCTCCTGGTGTCATGAAAACCAACACATTTACATATATCTGCCTGTTCAGACTGCGGCAGTTGAGCTCTGCCCATTCATGTAGATGTTATGAGGAATGTTTTGGCCCGGGCTGCTTTTTGAATGTGGCAGCCAGTCAGAAAAGAGCCCATTTACATATTTCAGTCTTAAAGGCACAGAAACAAAAACAGCCTGTTTAACGGTGATGTAGAGGAGTCGGTAAACGGGGATGTTCAAAATGGATTTAGACCGTATTTTGTGAATAAAACCACAGTGGTCATTTGGGAGGAAAATAAAATTGGAGGTAAATGTAGGATATGGCCTCTTTACTGTTTTTAGAGCTTCCAATTGTGCTCTTTATTATTTGAGATCTGTGAAGTTGCCTAGGATTAGAATATTAGCATTTTTAAAGATTTGTCTTTCATAGAATTATAGATTAGCATTTTTATAGATTTAACTTTCAAATTTGTTTCATAGTACTGAAACCTTGATGATTTTGAATGACAGATTATTTGAAATCTGAGAAGTTTCCATAGGATTAGAATATTAGCATCTTTTTATAGATTTATATTTCAAATTGGGTTCATAGTACTGAAACCTGTACGACATATTCTTGTCTTGACCTCTATTGTGAACACCACAGTTGACTGTTTGGCAGGCAAAGTAGCCGTTAAGATATATGTGTGTGTGTGTGTGTGTGTGTGTGTGTGTGTGTGTTTTGGGGTACTTTGCTGGTGAAGCGTGTGTATTCTCTCTCCCACAGAATGCTGCTGCTAGGTTACAGTGGTGGGCTATCAATCTGCACAAAAGGCCTGGAGGGGCCCCCGCGTCTGGCTGTGCTAAAATGAACCCAGGAGGGGTCAGGAGTGGGGCCGGCCGGACACTAAACCTACCGCCCTCACATCTCCCTCACCCACAAACAGCCCCTGCCCCCCCTTCCCTCGCCCCGGCTGGAGAACAGATTTCATGCTGTCTGTGGAGAAGAGGCGAGAGCAGCCTGCGAGTGTAGAGGAGGATGGGCTTTACCGACCCTCTTTGAAAGGTGTTAAATGATAGTGAAATGGTGGGATTAAGCGGGACAATGGATGGGACTAATCCCCTTTTCCATAACCGCCACTCCTTTTTTCCTCCTTCTGTTCCACTCCTCAGCTTGTGCCCCCCCAGCAACTCTGGCACTCTCCAGGGGTCAGCATAAAGCATAATGTGAAAGAAACCAAAGGGAAGAGGTTGAGAAAAAGAAGGACTGGGCTGCAGACTGTGGCACAGAGCAACAGAGAGGTAGAGAAATAAAAACGGTTGAGTAACGTTGACCATTTAAATGGTTAATAACTGAAAAACAGACAAAGCAGACAAACTCTGTTATAAGTGCAGATCATATAAATGAAAGGTTTGCTCCTCCCACACTCGGCATATCATGTGTCATATATCACTGAAAAGCTCATTTCCTGTAGAATCAAAACAAAAAATCCATAAATGGCAGGTTCCTTTGTGCTACATAAATGGTGCATGTAAAGTGAGATCTCCCTGGGATGCACTTCTGAGGCCCATTCCTAAAACGATGTTTCTCATAATAACCTTTTCTCTACATTCAAAGCTAAAACTCTCAGCTTCTAGAACAGATATTTTACAGAAAGATTTCTTGATACTGATTAAAACTACATTTTGTGCTGAACAATGTGCTGAATAATGACTTTTATAGCGTTTTGTTATATAATGAAATTTCAATGACCTGTTCTGTAAAATAGTTGCTTTGTGAGTCTACATAACAAGACACATATCACCCAAAGGTTAGATTTAATTTGTGCAAATTTAAATTGATGATATCTCCTTTGTAGATCCAAATACAAAAAATCATTTGTAAGTCTATCAGGCACCACAAGACACACTGTGACTCTGTAGTTTCAAAAAATGACCCTGTTCATCTGTAGTGCCTCACCTAGTTTGACCCTTTAAACCATTCGTGGTGTTGCAGGCTGAAGCCCAGCTGTGCACACACTGTATTTTGTTAATGCATAATCCATGATTTATCCCTCTGCTTCAAATACAGTTTTACAGCTCTTTTACAGAGAGACGTATAGATAAATCAACAAGCAGCAAACTAACAAAGGCAACAACAAAATGGAAAGCTCCAGTTCCCCTCGTGAGCCTCTGCATAAGATATATACGACCCTCACTGACAGTATAAATAGTGTATATATATGTATGTATGATACATATATATATATATATATATATATATATACACACACATGTACTCTCAGCTACTTTTACTAAATGTCATTCAAGAAATTTTACATGTTCCCCATTCACACTGTGAAAATGATGAATTACTGTAATATAATAAGTATTTTGTCCACTCATTCAACAAAAATATATATATTGCATTGATGTACAAAGTGTCAAATGTGACCAAAAAGATATTTAGGTGTTTAAACACAATTACCTATACAGTATAATACAATTACAATACAGTTGATTGCATTATGTGTTTACATTGGAAAAGCACAGCAGAATAGAAGTAATAACTCTTTTCCCTTCAGTGTTGGTGTGAAAGTTTTGGAAAAGTTTTTAGTAGTGAAATCACCGTCAGGGCGGAGGTGTGAAAGCAAAGCCTTCTTAAAGGGCCCCGAAGGTCATGGGTCAGGAGCTTCCTGAGGCATGTGTGAGGGTGTTTTTCTTGTCACCCTCTTTCAGGGAGCTGGTGGGAGGGGGCAGAGGGGTCGCAATCGGGTCAAAGGGTCAGCTTTGAGCTTTAGAACCGGAGAGCAAGATAAGCCTGGAATGTCCCGGCTGGACGGCCATACAGAGCTCGGAGCACTTAGATGTGACTCTGACAATGAAACAAAGCTTCTGAGCGTCAGTCTCACTGAGCTGGTCTTAAACTTCTTAAATCCACGCCTGGCCTGCAGAGACTGAATGAGCTTCACAGACTGACCCATTGCCTGACAAAATGATTACAAACAGGACACAAAAATCCTGGCCAAAGATCGTTGCGTATTTACCAGGATCAAGGCCCCTCTTTGTCCACGCTCACCTACACACACATTCCTGCTCTTCTTATGCAACGCTCTGCTGGCTAATGTTATGTTTCAGCAGTTTACACAGATTACAGGAAGAAATGTGGGATATAGGAACCTCATGGATGATATAATGCTTTTTTTAAATATAAATACACAGTTTATTGATATTATCATAAGAAATTGTCCTTGATGTATGAAAGGAGAAATTCTCAGAATATCACTAACAAAGTAGGTATATAGTAAAGCACATCAATAAATAAAAATAGAAAAATATGACTATCAATATATATATATATATTATTGTGTTAATGTATTATTTACTTAACGCTGACAATTATTTTATCGCACATTAACGCAGGTTTTTTAAAAATCCTTTTATTTTGAAAGTTTGTTGTTGTTTTGTGTTCGTAGGTGCGTGCATGTCCATATTATATGGAAAAAAGTATTGGGACGCCTGACCATTACACCAACAGGGACCTTAATGACACTGCATTGGTCCCCCTTTATGCATATATACATACAAAGAAAACTATGAGATGAATTGCGATTAAAAATTTTAATCGATGCCCAGCATTAATATGTTTAAACACAGCCTTGAACTCTAGGCCAATTATATATGAGGGACAGACTATAATAAAATATATGTGCGTAGTTTTTGCATTTAAGAATATTCTGATGCTGCAGTGTATCATGAAGTGTGAAATACAAAACATGTGTTTTGTTTGTGTGTATGGTTGATTGATTGTGCCTGAACACGTTGCAGCATTTCATACATCCGTGCCTGTTTATGGGTGTGTGTGTGTGTTTGTTTGTGTGTTTGTGTGAGCGGGGAGGAAGAAGGCCGGAATGTGTGTGACGGAGGAAGACGCGTTGTAAACACCCTGCTGAAAGGTATGGCAGCTGCCTGCATGCTGTACCACACCCTGCCCCACACAGGGTTCACTCTGAGGCCGCAGGGGGAGAACAGATCAACTGGCCGGGTCATGCACACTGGCTCTGTCTCCTCCACCTACTGAAGTCTCACAATTACTCACCCTGTTTATCCACCACATTCTGAGAAGTTCTCCTCCCAAACAGCGTAGAACAGATTCTTATGACAATGCCAATGGGACACAGGCGCTGTATGCAAATATTTAACCTCTCGAACCCTTGAACTGCGTTTAGTTCTTATAAAAAAAAAAAGGTGTATTTCTTTAAAGAACCATTTTTTGCAAATGACATGTTCATAGTTTAAATTTGAAAGAAACTCCAAAAGCTTGACACCAAACTTTTTCCATGGAGAGCAAAAGTGTCATGTTTGTGGTGGGCCCAGTGCCAAGGACAAAATGAAGCTAATTTGTTAAACCAGAACCAAAATCAGAATCAGAAAAGCTATACTGATCCTGGAGGAAATTGGTTAGTATGTGCAGATAAACCAAATCTGGTTTCACAGGACAAGACATGTACATAGCAATTGACATCAACACACAGGCATTTGTAAATAGTATATTTTTAAAATAAATAAATATATGTATAAATGACATTTATTATAGTCACTGTAATTTCACCTCAGCAGGTTTTATGATGCTTGCTTATAATAAGCCTTAATAGACATCTGAAGAGGTTTATGTCGGTTATGTCATACCCTATTCTTCACACACTCAAATACAAGATATTTGCACACCTGTGGTCTCTACAGTTCCTTTTATTCCTTTATCACCACATAATATTCTCCAATATTGATTCAATAGTAAATGACCTCTACTGCAAATTGCTGAACAAAGCTGTGTAATTTTCCATCATTTACTGCAACCACAAATGGTCCCAACAATAATTCTCTAAATAACTATTAGTCCCAATCCTAATTATGATTGATTGAAAAGCTGATAATGGCACTGCTGCACACTGGTTGCAAAATAACAACGATAAATGTGGTGGAATTGTGAATGCGAGGGTTATGTTCATTGATGGTGCAATACTGTTGTATAAAAGCAATAAAACACTTGTGTTTTATCACAGTTATGGGTGCTAAAAGAGCTCACAGCAAAGAGCACTTTAA
This sequence comes from Hydrocynus forskahlii, assembly GCA_037974365.1. NCBI lineage: Eukaryota > Metazoa > Chordata > Actinopteri > Characiformes > Alestidae > Hydrocynus > Hydrocynus forskahlii. The sequence continues at coordinate 12,178 of JBBPCX010127180.1, read as the reverse complement.
AGTTCCCTTAAAAACCTTTCAGTGAACCTTTGAGTGAGTGCGAAAAACCTTCAAAGAACATTCATATAAATATGTATCAAATGTAATAACCCTTAAATTGGTACAGCACATTATTTGAAGATTAATACTGATGATGAGAGAAGGGCCTAAAAGAGCTGCTGTGTCATATTAACACAACATGTTCCAGGGTCCTCCATGACCATCATCTGTTGCTTGAATGGTCAGTAGGACTCACCAGCAGGACCACACTTTTATTCTAACTTAAAAATGATTGCATTGTAGTGCACATACACTATATGGACCAAAGTATTGGGACACCTGAGCGTTACACCATCAGGGACTTTAATGACAATGCATTCAAATCCATAAACTTTAACTTTCAGTTGGTCCCCCTTTGCTGCTTTAACAGCTTCCTCTCTTCTTGGAAGGTTTTCCTCAAGATTTCGGAGTTTCTGTGGGAATTTGTATCCATTCATTCTGCAGAGAATTTATGAGGTCAGACACTGATGTTGGACGAGAAGGTCTGGCTCACAATCTCCATTCCAGTTCATCCAAAAGATGTTGGATGGGGTTTAGGTCAGGACTCTGTGTGGCCAGTCAAGTTCTTCCACACCAAACTCATCCAGCCATGTCTTTATGGAGCTCACTTTGTGCACTGGGACACAGTCATGCTGGAAAGGGTTCTTCCCCAAACTGTTTCCACAAAGTTGGAAGAATGGCGTTGTCCGGAATGTCTTGGTCTGCTGAAGCATTACGATTACCCTTCACTGGAAGTAGGGGGCCCGTAAATTCAATAATTAAGAGGTGTGTCCCAATACTTTTGTCCATATGGTGTATTTACTAAATAATAAGCCTTATGATGTAATAAGCCTCAGTTTTTGAGGGGTTAACATGTCTAGTGGATGTCGTCCCAGGCATAACGAGTGTGTGAGAAAGAGGGTTGGGGGGGTGCCGGCATGTTGTGGCTGCTGTCATCTGTTTGCATGTTCTGTTTTTACTGCGCCCATAACACGAAGCCTAACTTTAAGAGATACAGCTGCCTGCATGCTCTCGCACAATGGGTTCAGAGGGTACTTTTTGCCATTCACACTCCAAACACACTTACAGTAAGTGTGCTATAATTAACGACGAGAGCAGGGACGAGTGCTCTTTTCTCCCAAGCACTATTGGCACTGGGAAGTTATTTTTCATAATGAGCCGCATTGAAAAAAATAATAATAAAGAGAGCTTTCTGAAGCTTTCAATAATTCAAGCTAACACTTAGATTCTCACGAACACACACACAAATGCCTGCCCACCCACCCGCACTCCCACACAGCAGAAGAGAAACACTAACAACCTTCACCCAGGTCCACAGGGGTCGTGGTGGCTTCTGCGTGACCCTCGGCGTCTGGAGTCTGACCAAACACAGCCAATAAAGCCTGCTCCTTTTACAGCCACTCTGGGAGGAAGCGGGTCTGGCACCTCCTTCGTTTATTGCCCTTGCCTATCATAAAAGTGAAGCCCGGGTAGCAGTGGGGAGCGGTGGGGCCCTTGTTCAGCCTGGCCTTGAGGAAAATGTTTACCTCGTGTAAGACCCTAATGAGCTAGACAGCTAGCTTTGGCTGCCGCTAGCTATCGGCGAGTTCTATAAAAACTATAGCATCCATGGCTAATCACAGACAAGAGGAAGGATGTGGAGTGGGGGGACCTTCGGTCTGATGGGGGGTCCTGTCGGCCCAAACCCTGAATGTGTATGCTTTAATGAGGTGGAGGTGGGTGGAGAGCTGTTTTTTTACAGTCGTGACAGCAGGAGACTCTTTCGTGGTGCATTTACTGCATTGTGTCGGTTTGGCAAAACTTCCGTGCGTCGAGCCATTTATTGGCAGTTACACAGCAATGCCGATATAAAAAGAGTGAGAGGCGATCAGGGTCATCTCAAGTTCATAAAAGAAAAGGCAGCAAGCTCTTTAATGCTAGTATTAAAAAGGAGAGGAATAAACTAACCTCCCAGGTGCCATAAAGGCTAGAAGAATAATTGAAAGATAACCGAGACAGAAACGTAAACCAGTTATTATGAATCATAGTAATGCATTAACCCAAGAGTTATATAACCAGCAATGCATAAAGCACAGTGAACTATGTTCTACTGACCTATTACGTTAGAAGTCACACTTTTCTGTACTTCAGGAATGATGGGACTGAACAAGAGTGTCCACAGTTAGGACGCTTCAGATTTCTGAGCAGATGGTACTTCTCATCCGTTATCTCACAAATATTATAGTTACAGATGAACAGACCCTTTTGGAGTACTATTTTGGAATAATATTTTGGAATTTCAGACACAGTGACAATATTGCCTGCTTAAAAAAACTTCACACAGAGCCTTTATTGTAGAAATGGGCATCTAAGCAGCCTCCTCAAAGTTCTAGTTCCCTTAATAGGTGCAAATGAATATTGTCCGAGACAATGGTGAACATGGAGGTCTGAGTGGGCCTTTCTGTATATGCTAACAAACAACATCTGGCTTTCCAATTTGAAGCTGATTACAACATAGCATGTAACAGCCAGTGAAACAGGAGTGAATGAATGATTGACGAGCAGTGGCCTTGGTGTCTCTGTCTTCGCTCAGAGTGTTATCACTATGTGGAGGTGGAGACGATGGAGATGAGGTCATGGTGTGGCGCCGAGGAGAGCCCACAGAGCCCATCCATTTTTAAATGCCGGTTGGTAATGTCGCTAAGGACCTCCTTCCTGCTCTTCTAGCATGACTGCTGCTTGATTACCTCTTTGAGGTAATGCAGGATGAGATTTGCTTCCCTAACTTTAACTGTTTCTGAACAGTTTAAAAGTTACAGAAATCATAGGGGTCCAAGCGCTGCCTTCAAGAATCTGATGTAGGACAGTGGTTCTCAGTCCTGGACCTGAAATAGCCCTCCTGTGCACATAGTGATGGTTTCACAGTGCTGCATTTTTAAAGCCTCTGTTTGGCTGTGCATTCTTCCTGTTGTTAACTCCCTAGATAAAATCAACCAAAATGCCATGCTTACATTGTTGTGCTAGCAAGCAAAAGTTTGGAGCAAGCTAAATGTTTGTCGTGATTTAGGCACCTGACCACTTCAAAACGCACTGACTTAAAACTACCGACCACTTCAAATTCAGGCCACCTGGAGCAGGCAAAATGCTTCTCATACAATGAAAACATAAGAAAAGCCCCCAGTACACACAAAATTATGTCCAGTGTCAATCTCCCTAAAACCTCCCTATAACACCCATCTCAGCTCAGGTACTGCAGGTTAATGAGCTCATTTGTTTCCCCTGATGTCTTAGAGGAATGAAAAATATTACAATTTGCTGGGCTGGAGCCCTCCAGGACTAAGATTAGAAGCTAAGCACTTGGCTATTTCAGCGATGGTCACTAAAGGCCTAATAGTTTGTCCACAGCTGTTGAATGACCACTGAGCGGGTGGAGGGACAATCACACTGAAAACTCTGTATCGGGCCCCTCATTTAGATACTGACACTGTACACCCCAGACTCACAGACATATCCTATAACTTATAATATAATAACATTCTTCAACACTGATCTTCCAACAACACTCCACACACAGCCTTGATATTTGTCCTTCTTATTCATCACACACCTCATCCATGGCAACTAAACACATAATTCGAAACATATATCAAATCAAATCATCACAGCAATGGTTTTCAGGAATCTGGTTAATATTCTTATTTGGCCAGCAATGTAAATTTAATGTTGACATAATGCTGAGGGTGGAGAGAGAGAAAATAAGCTTATGTTTTATTCATATAAAGTAACTTTGTTTTGGGGTGCCCATAACCTTATTATTATTATTATTATTATTATTACTATTATTTGGGCCAGCTAGTGGCCTGCTGGTTAGGGAGTTGCCCCTGCAATCAGAGGACTGTAGGTTTGAATCCCAGGACTGCCAGTGGCACCACTGAGGTATCCGACACAGAAGACTCAAGTAATTTCCTCCAGGATCAATAGAGTATGTCAAATAGAGAAATTAGTTAAAAACATTTGCACTGGGGTCCATAGATTCCTAGTTACCCCACCGATCCACAGCATGCGACTGATCCACAAGCAAATAGTTCACCTGTTGTGTAACTGTGGCCACGAAACACCATTAGAGCCATTAAAAATGGAAGGGGAGCTCTGTTTTCAACCTTGTCACCTACAAAGTGCACCTGGGGTGAGTCTTTGACTTGAAGTAGCCTAACGTGGCCTAAGCAGCAGAGTCAACCTGGGGTCGGAGCTTTGGTTTAGTTTAGTTTTAGGGAGGGATGCCGGTAGCGTGTTTTTTCAATGCTAATGAAAGTGATCTTTCTCTGAGAACACAATGTTATCACTCTGAGCCACACCCTCGCTCACAGGTGTAGTCACAGCACTCCACAGGCTGGAGCCTCAGTGAGCAGGAAGTTAACTCAGTGACCTCCCTCACATGACTCAACTCAAACAGAACAGAGATGAGGAACCAAAACTTGCTTGATCACTGGGTGAATTCTCCTGTTTTTTTTCTTTTGGTTCTCTGTAATGCTCATGGCTCATAAAACAAATTTGTTTATTTTTGTATTTTTGTATTAATAACATGTCTAACCATTCTATATCTAATACCTTAATATCAGATTTTATACATCTAATAATATATCTTACCATCCTATTTGTCTAATATATTGATTTCATATATGATACATCTGAAAACATATCTAACATTCTGTAATATAGCTAATAAATTGATATCAGATATTATATATAATAATATGTCCAACCATTCTATATCCTGGGTTTTAGCAGAGGGGGATGTTTTCAGATGGTGGCCGGGTGGTTTGGGAGTTGCGATCAGAAGGTCGTGGGTTTGAATCCCAGTACTGCTAGTGGCACCACTGAGGTACCTGGCTACCCACTGCTTCACTTGGTGAATGGGTTAAATACAGAGAACAATTCCACACTGTTCACACTGTGTGCTGTGCTGTGGTGTGTTCACACATGACTATAAGGAACCGCTTTACTTTATATCTTCTGTATTAAATTGAGATATTATGTATCAGAAATATATCTCACCATTCCATAAAATGTCTAATATACAGACTAAGAATATATCTAACCATGTTTATATATTCAAATCCTGTTGACATCTTGGAGTTATGCAAAGTGTAACAAACAATAACGTAGGCCTTATTAGCCTTTTTATAGATGTTGCATAAAATGATGCTGTGTTTACAAGCCCGTCATGAGTTTTCATTGAGTTTGCATGCGATCACGAACTGGATAGAAGATTGGCCTCGCTCTGATAGGTCACTCTGGATCGTATTCCAGGGGACAGCGGGAATGCAGCGTTTTTACAAGCTCTTTTTTATCCATGCCGATGGAGCTGAACAAGTACAAACCACAAACTTTTTGGACACAGACTAAAAATAAAACCTCCTTGCCTCAGAAATTGGTTGTGTTTGGACTTCTCAAGTACCTCACAGTCTGTACATAAGATGTCATGGGATAGGGGAAAAACAGGGCGGGGGGCGGAGGGGCAGCTACAACGGTAACTATTTTGTGTTCGGGTCCACATGACCGCCACACAAACACGGCTATTCATGAGCTGACAGAGAGACGGGAATGCAGCACGCCGCTGGCTGTGGCTCGGGTTCAGCTCTTCAGAGAGGAATGAGCCAGCGAGGCCTCATTCACATTATCCTGAAGTAGATCCGGTCTGTTAGGGAATTTACTAACAGTAAAAAACCATTTACTGCTAGGTTTGTTGGATTTACTGTGTTTTTTCTCCAGTGTAATTGCATAACTACTTATATTTAAGAGTCTAGACTTCTGAATTTTTTATCAAAAATGGCAAAAACAATGGTAAGTATTTCTCTTCCTTACAAATAATAAGACTATACAACAATTTCACATCCGGTTCAGACCCTGATAAAATTTCTGCTTTTCCACTTACAAACGCAAACATGGCTTGGTTTTCTTAAGTTTAAAGAAGCCGTGAGTGAGAAATGATTAAAGGGTCCATAACCTACATTTTTCTTGTATTTTATTTTCCCCCTGTGGTCCACTCATGGTGTTGATGTGATTTATGTACCATAAACAGTCATATTTCATTTTTATGTGACCATTTTTCCAATCTCTCCTTTTCCTCCAGGATTAAACAGACTGTTTCTCTTACTGTGCCTTTAAGTCTGATGTATGTAAATGACTTTGCTTACCCATTCAAAACCCCTGCCCAGGGCTGAAACATTCCTGATATATCAGTGTAATTGGGCGGGGATAAACAGCTGTAGGCTGAATGGATGGAAAGATGTAAATGCCTTGGTTTTCATGACATCACAGAAACAGTGACCAGATGGACTGGTGCATTTTACATTTTAGCAGAGTTTACATGTTTACAGAGTTTATCCAATGTGTACAGACTGCGGTGTACTATGTCTGCTTTTAAGATATTTTTTACTCTTAGTTAAATTCTATGTCTCCCTTTAATCTGTGAATGTCCCTCTGGGATGAATAAAGTATGTATGTATGTATGCATGTATGTATGTATCTATCTGCTCTTACCTTTGTACTGTCCAGTGTCTGCCGTAATAACGTAAATTTCCCACTTGTGAGACTAATAAAGGTCTATCTTATCTTGTCTTATGGTGCATTAACCTTTATTTCAGAAAGATAGATATGGGCCCTTTAAAATGACAACACAGAAAAAAACTGACTTCAAAGCATCAATAAATGCCTGAACAATGAATTAGCACAAGTATATAGTCACAAAACATTTACTTAAACCTTTTTTATCCCTGTTGATTCACTTTACTTTTCACCTTGTTTGAATGAACCCATCTTTGAGCATAATGGACTGGCACTATTTGTTCCATCCTGTCCTTTAGTTCAGGGGTCAAAGCTTTTGGCCCGAAGAAACAACACTATCCCCCCCCCTACACTCAGCCAACACTTTATCCCCAGTTATAAAAATTCCACAGTGCTCTGGTTGGTGATGGGCTGCTGAATGTCTGTCTTTGGAGAGGAGGTTCAAAAGGTCAGAGTGGAGGAGCAGGAAGGAGCACGCACCTGATAAGCAGGAGATTACACCCTGCGGGGAGCGCGGGCCACTTTCAACCTTTTCAACAGGGGAAGAGGCAGAGAGGATTTGCACTTGACGACCACACAGTGTGACACAGGATGAAGCACTAGAATGGCGCCTCTGTGCTCCTGTCTGACCACCCCAGTCTGCCTAATGAAGGTAGTTTCGAGTCAGTGAAAGGGTTTTTCACCGGGTGTCTTCAGTAAATGCATTGTAATTAAACACTGCTGGTTTTTTTTATGTGCCTCTGTACTGAGCTTGCACAAACTTGTTGGTGCTTTTCTGCAGAACAGTGGCCCGTGATATATTTTTATTGCACTACAAAGACAACGGACATTTTAACACAAGTCAGGAAACACAAAGCAGTCCTAAAGGGGAACTGCATTGATTTTTTTTTCAAACGTCTGCATAGTTCAGTCATTAAAGTGTACACAGTGGTTTGGTGTGAAATGTATTGTGTAGCGAATTTGTCCCCAAAGAGAACTTCTCAATTCAGATGTAGCACTTTTTACGATTAACATTACACATACAAACACAAATTGTGGTTAAGAAAATTTGGAGGCCTATAAGAAGTGTATAAGATAAATACATAAGAATTGCGCAGTTTTTTTATGATGCAAAGTTAATAAGGTGAGGTACTGTAAAAATGGAGTTGCATCAGACTTCAGGAGAGCCTGTGAAAGTGGCGTGCGCCGCAGCAGGGCCAGTTTACATGCAGTCTGTGGCTGGCGCCCAAGCAAACAGCGCAGCTTAGCCTGCTCTCCAGTTACTGAGCGAAGAATGCATTAAAGCTAAAGAGCTAAGACTGCCTTAAAGGCAAATTATGCAAGAATCACCTCTTCTCTTGCCCAGAGGAGGGAGGGGTGGGGGATAGATTGTAGAGAGGAAGGAAGGAAGGGCAGGCCTGTTGAAATATTGATGAGCTGAAACAGCCGTGCCACAGTCAGTAAACTGCTGCTGCTTTCCATGTTCTCACTGGCTCTCGGGGACACACACGCTACTTGCACTTCAGTTCAGACACACACTCATGCAAACTGTTTGCTTATATACATCCAATACATTCATACAAGAGACAACGATGATGACAGTCATGACGATGAAGAAGATGATGATGATGATGATGATCATATCATTAGTAGGATCAGTATTATTACTATTATTAGTATTAGCATTAAAGAATGTATGTATGCAGTGCTTTTCTTACACCCAAAGGCACTTTACAGAAGCATCACTCACAATAACAACTGTAACAGCAACTACAACTACATACAAAAAGGAATAATCTGCTGTTTTTCTGCCTAATCTTTGTCTATCACATCTGAAAAACGCATTATATTACCAAAAACAAGAACTCATCTAAGCTTAGGGAAGAACAGAATAGAAAACCAACATTGTAGCACCTGCCCACTGGCTTCAATTACAAGACTTTTTCTGAATTTCAGTTTCATTTCTTTATTAGGCCTTTGTTAATAGATGATATGCTCCAGATGTGGCTTTCAACAAGGAAAACAAGGGCAGGGCCGGGAAGTAGAATGGATGAAGTGAGACTAGAGGGTTTTTCACGCTACAGTATTGATTACATACTATAGTGCTTTGAGATGATAGTGTGGCGTGGTATAGACGAGCAGTGATCCCCTGGAAAGTTTTGAGGGCCAGAGGCCATGGTGTAGTGTGTCATTGTGGCTAGCGAGAGAAGACCAATGGGGTTTTGAACAATTTACTTCAAAGCAAGGAAGAGTAAACCTCTAAACTTGCCACTCAGCAGGCTGTGACCCCATGTGGCTCCTCCATGTAACTGCATCTGAGGGTTTCCGTTACCCCGCTCGGGGTAGGAGCTGCCTCAAAGTACTCATCTAATCCTGACTATCCTCACCCCGTTATAATCATTACCATTACAAAAGCTCCAAAACAAAGGCCTTCATAAGTAGATTAGCACTAGAGCTCATCTCAACTGACACCCTGAAAGAAGCCAAGAAGGAAGAGTGTCAGGAAGACAATCTTCTGACAGCTTTTAACTCGGTGTCTTGTGCTCAGGTTTCTTTTCTTCCTATGCCGAACACTGTATGTGATTCATCGTCTGAACAATAACATTCCTGAGAGCTTGAATCAGTGCTATTCCTGCTCTGAAACCACTTGGTGAGATTTATGAGGGTCATTACTGCCACAGTTGGGTCCAACGGTGCAGACGTCTCAACATGAAGCACAGGGATAAAAGCGTTTGTCATTTCTGTACAACACTGAGTGCTATTACAGCAGGTTGGAGTGGCCACTGCAGTCAGGTTACCTGAAATTCTCTTCGTCTCAAATCAGTGGAAATCCTGCATTCTAAGATGTTGCAAAGATGTTAGCTTTAATGGCTCCCTGAGGTTCTTCACACTGGGAGCAACACTTGAGGAGGATAAGTCCATGAATGCGCTTGTCTTTAAATGTTTCAAGAATTAAGTTTTAATTCTTGAAAAGTTTGCCATTCTTGAAATCAGACAGATTTAGCACATTTACCCTTAGGCTTTTACCTTTAGCTTTCATTAAGTGTTCAACTGGGACAAAATATCTTTAATTTTCTCACCTGTGATTATGTGAAGGTCTCTCTGATCAAGCAGCAGTATAAATAGCCATTGGACAGAGTTAGCACTGTGAAAATCAACATATTAGTTTTATTTTTCCACAGTAACATTTTAGGACGAGCTACCTTTCCAAAATCTGCACAGAAAAAATGGTACTTTGAATTTACTTGATTTAAATTTCTATTTTGGTTCTACTTGAATGGCATGGATTAGATGAACATCATTCATGTGGCTCATTTTAGTCCCTTATGGCAAGATTTGTGGTGATGTAAGGTATATTATTCATGGGAAACCAGTGTATATATTTGAATAAAGTAAATTCAAAGTTTTTTTTTCAGTGTATGTAAACACTACACTAGAGGACACGAATGCTAGCTTTCAGGATTTGTTGAAACAGGCTACACCACAATAAAACCAAACAATAGTCTCTGAATGTGCTTGACATGTATTACAGTGGTTATTTGGAAAGCTGCTCCTACCCAAACAGCAGAATGTGTCCCACACATGGCGCAATCTCATGGGAGCTGATCTTCAGAGATGAGTAAGAGATTATTCACACAAGCATCTGAAAGCCAGATTCCGCCTGATTCAGCAGCATTCTGTCAAAAATGCTGTTGAATCTTTCCGAGAGGCTCATGGCTGAAGGAATCATGGCTGATCGTACCCGTAGGGCAACCAGGTGTGAAAGAGTACTTAGGAAGGTAGGCTAGTGTAAGGTTTTCCTAAAGACTCGGTGACTAACTGAGTGTTGTTGGAGGTTTTCTGGCTTAATGGCTGAATCAGTCAGTGAGCTGAATGGAAACATGCTGCCAGGGATTTGTTCAAAGTCTTTGTCTTTTGTCTCCTATAATTGCCACAGACTAGTTGACACGGTAAAATGGAACAGCATGTGGAACCGGAGCTTTCAGTATGCTTGGATTCTTGGTGCTTGTGCTTGGAAGTTGGTTGAACTGCTATAGTTTTTAATTTGGCAGTAGAAACATGGCTTATTGATGGATACTGAATGTCATCCACTATGAACGATCACTGAAATGTAAAGTATATTCCTATTCATATGTTTACTTACTCAAAATAATAGTCAGTGACAAAAACAAAATAGAAATCTATGGATTTTAACACTTTATTAGATCATGATGTCAAACTAAACGTGGGAAAGGCATCAAGAAATGGCATTAAAGGTGTAGAGTAGATCTGAGACTGATACAATACTGATTTTAGGTTTGTGTACTTTTTCTGCTTATTTATAGTAAACACCATAATTATTGCCACCCTTTGCAAAAATAAAAATTTGGGTTTTTTTTGGGTCTATGTCTCTGCGATTAATTCACTCACATTAAAAAAAACTACAAAAAAATGTGTAACAATTACTGGCACCCATACATTTATTATTTTGTGCAACATCCGTTTTCCAACATAGCAGCAATACGTGTCCCTCTGTATCGCTTGATGAGATTGGAATCTTTCGAGACCCCACAGGGTCCGAGGCTCTCTGTTTTGATCTCTCCTCTTCAGCTCAACCCACAGATTTTAAACAGAGTTTAGTCAGGGGATGGGGTGGCCGTGTAAATCTGACATTTTAAAAACTCAAATATAAACTGGAACAGTTACATTTTGTTCAGAGGACTTTATAGGAGTGCCAATAATTGTGGAACGTGACCTTTTGATAAGGCTTTCTGTTTTCTTAGAGGAAATTTACATAGACGGAGTGTGACGGACATGACCTTTTTACCCATATTTTGCAAGGGTGCAAACAATTAAGGAGCTGACTGTATTTTCTTCCCAGCAGGCCTTGGTGGTAAATAAGGAGACTGTCTCTTCTCGTCTTCTCCTCGCACAAATTATCCACCATTCCTTACAATGACCATTCAGTCCTATTACCAAAATAAGGTGCATGCAAATTAGAGCAATCATCTGTTCTTCTGCTTGTTTATCCAACTGTCCTTCTTCAGATCAGAAAGAGAGAGAGAGAGAGAGAGAGTTACAGATGGAGAGAGAGAGGAAGGACAGAGAGAAAGAGAAAGAGAGAGATTTACAGATGGAGACAGAAAGGAGAAAGAGAGAGAGAAGAAGGTCAGAGAGAGAGAAAGAGAGAGAGATACAGATGGAGAGAGAGAGGGAGGACAGAGAGAGGGAGAGAGAGTTACAGAGAGAGAAAGAGAGGGAAGGCAGAGAGAGTGGGAGAGACAATTACAGAGAGAGAGAGGAAGGAGAGAGAAAGAGAGTGTGAAAGAAAGAGAGAGAGTGAGAGAGAGTTACAGAGGGAGAGATATTCAGCGCCAAAAGTTGCATATAAAGGCCAACAACGACACGTCACCTCACTGCATACTGAATGAGGAAACAATGAAAACATCCACTATTAATAAAATATAACTTCAGTCACATATATCAATATTGTAATATGCTGATGAATATTTTAGATGTGAACTGTGCACTCCCCTTCTCTTTTGTTCTTTCTGTTTCCTCTCTCTCTCTCTCTCTCTCTCTCTCTCTCTCTCTCTCTCTCTCTCTCTCTCTCCCTCTCCCTCTCTCTCTCTCT
>JBBPCX010127160.1:0-19250 GCA_037974365.1 Hydrocynus forskahlii | reverse complement strand
TGTTTGACCCCGAGTCGGACCCAGAGCAAGATGAACACAACACTTCATGAGTGACTTGCCTTTGCCTGTAGCCATAGTTCTCGGCATCTTATGTGTGCTTGCAAAACCAGCAGACAAAAATGGTGGATCTTCATCTAATCTAGTGGGTGGGGGCTCGACGGATGAGGGGTGGTTCTACGCAAATTTCCCCATTGTGAGTCACAATAGGGGAGCTGTCCAAACGGCTCATCGAAGCATATGACACCAAAATCTTTCCATTTTTTTTCGCACTTGGAGTCTTTATAGGAGCAGTAGAGACCCAAATGGAAATACAAAAGTATGCAAAAAGTGAGTTTTGCATAATATGTCACCTTTAAAATGCATAACGTTAGAGCCGTCTCATTTACAATTAAGATTCAAGACAATCAACATTTACAAAAGAATTCAGTTCGTGCACTCATGCATATTGCTTTTATTTTATGCATACTGTGTTGGTTGGGCAAAATGATTTGTGAGAAACTACAACAAAATATCTTAGGCTGCCATTACAACAGCTTTTGAACAGGAAGTCAAGAAATTTTATTTATAGCAGTTTTCACTTGCCCATGTGTTTAAGTTAGCTGGTGGTGAGTTAGCTGTGTGATAACAGCCTTGAGAAATAGATCATATTTTGTTCCTTATTTCAAAAGAGATACTTTAGTGCCCTCGATGAAAAGAGTTCCAGCTTCCCCTGATTCTTTTTCCAAATGACACGAGCTCCCTACTGACTAAATGCTATCAGTGACATGGGAGAGACGATTAGACCCCCAGAGACATCCGCACACCTTCCCTCTTTTTCCTGTTAATACCTTTGGATGGCTAAATAGAAGGAACATTTCCGACGGGTGCTATAAACACGGAAAAGGGACGAGCAGCCAGCTGCACGATTTTCCTCCAAGTGAGAGTAAACACCAGCAGGAGAAGCAGAGCAGACGCTGGGCCACGTCCAGAAACCAGGCCTGTGTCCTGTTACTGTCCGACCCAGGCCCAAGACCTATTACAGTCGCACTGTGGTGAAACGTGCTGGATAAAACAGGTCATCCAGCACTGGGAATTTCATACGTTCTAGGGCTGTCACTCCTTATTGGGAGTAATCATTAGTAACCAAGAAATCTACCAATTATTCTGACAACTAATTGAACAATCAGAGTTTTAGAAAAAGGCCAAAGAATGAAAATGAATGGAAAAAACATACATACAGAGCACTTCAAGGAGCCCATAAGACCGTAAAAAGGTAGAACAGGGAGCTTCTTCAGGAAGTAACAGTAAATTATATTAATGCAGAATTACAAACCTTTCAGAAGACCATTTTTAAATTATTAAATTTCAAAGCTGTTTAATTAAGCTTAATGAGGACCTGGCAAGTTTGTTTCAACCATGCAAAATGGTAGGCTTGTCACAATTATCACATTATTAGCCGATCGCAATTGTGTCAGATGATAAGCTGACCACAATTGTGTCAGATGATTACAGGCTGATTTTACATTATCAGTTGCTTTGAGACAACAAATTTAATAATTTAAGGAAAAAAATGAGACACATCCACTTAGAAACAGCAATTAATCTGTTACTGTATCAGTTCCTGTCATCTAGCATTTCTGTTAAAACCTGACATTATTCATCTGATGCTTGTCACTTTCAAAATCTGTTCAAATTTTAAACGTATACCCAGGTAGAGGGTAGCGCCAAATAATGGTTTGCTTATTTGTTAGCTAAGACGCTCATGCTAATGTTGCTAGCATGTAAGTGATGCGTTATATCAGTCAAGTAGGCCAGTTGTACTTTCCAAGTTGTACTTTCCCAGTCACATAAAAGGAATGGGGGGAGGGGGAGATAAAACAAAAAATAAAATCAATCAATTTTTAATATATCCATTAATTACCAGCTGCAATTTCTTGATTGTGACAGGCATTTAAAACAACTCATAGCAGATAATACCACCAGTATTCTCTCTTTTAACATAAGACAACGTGAAGATAGCCACACACACACACACACACACCCCAACAGTCTCCTCCTTAGAGAGGCACGGCACGCATGGGGAAAGATAAAGTTTGACAGATCTGTTCCTGCGGAAGACACATTCTCCCTCTCCAGCAGTGAACACTTCATTAAAGTTCACTTGCTTTCCCCTCGAGAATCGTTCACAAATGTATCACACACACGGACCATAATTAGCTCAGTACAAGATAAACTAAAATAAACATCATTGATGCTTAAGGTCTAGGACACACTCTTTCCAGTACAGTTCAGAGACAAAAAAGAGAAACACATGCCCTCCTCCTGAGGGGACAATGATGCAGTGTGGAGACTGTGCATGTGTGTGCTGATTCTGGCACAATGCTTTATGAGAGGAAAGCACACACACACACACACACACACACACACACACACACAAACACAAGAGGGGCCGGAGAGGAGACACACTTATTACTGGCTATCAGTTGCAGCGGAGTCTTCTGGCACCCCCTGCAAGCTAAACAAGAAATAAACAAAAACACACACACACACACACACACACACACACACACACACACACACACACACACACACACACGAGTACACGCATGTGCATTTACTGACACCCTCACGTGCTCTCTCAGACAGGATAACTGGGCCTGTCACAGCACTGAAGTGTACTTGCATTACATAAATTATAATTAACAATTTAATTCTTGGTGCATTAATTAATTTATTCCTTAAGTTAATTCCTTAAAACTTCAGTGTGAATATGCAGCATTAAACTGCTGTATAAACTTTTATACGGAAATGTGTTGCTTTTTGTAATATCATGAAAACAGCTCATTCAAAACTGAGACTGAATGCAGTTTCTGTGTTCTTTTGTTTACATGCATTTGCTTCAACCCATAGAATGAAAACATTGTTTACTGTGCAATAAACATATGATTGTGAAAGCTATGACTGCAAAAAAAACTGCAATCAGCTTAAATACTTCTACTATTTATGTAATAATTGTTACACAAACACAACATACCCACCCTGACTCGACATGAATGAAAATTTTTTATTTAAATTACTAGCTTAAAAATGTTTGTCTTTAATCTCAGTCTTTCATGTTCTCTTAAATAACTGTTTTGTGTTTATCACTGTCAATCAAATTTGCCATAGCACCCTAAGAACAGTATGCTTCTTTTTACGCTACATGGTTGAAAAGTCATCATGAAATTTCACTGCAGACCAATTTCAACAGAGTAACAACAAACAGTGTAAGATCACTCTGCTGGGTTTGACTCTGCCATCTATGTACGTTTATATCAGTAATTGCCCCACTTTTTTCTGTGCACAGAAAGGCTGTATTAACTTCTGTAAATCCTATTAAAGCTGTATGTAATGTCAGTCACTTCTCTCCTTTTGCATCGAAGGCATAAAAGGACATAAAAAAGGTAATAAAAAAAGGTTACCAGTTACTGTAAATTTGTCACCAGGTGTTTTCCGTTTGGAGTGGGTCAGGAAGCGGGATGGAGTGTTGTCCTCCTTTAGGGAGTGTCTCTAAATCTTTGCTGTTTCCGGACCATTCCTGGGGGTGCTCATTCTTGGGAGGCAGGGAAGCACTGTGTTTTACTCAGTGATGATTAGGTTGTGAACTGAACCCAACTGTGAAGTTTTCAGATTTGAAAGAATTTGGAGGTTTTAGTTAACTATCGTTTCAGGAGCTATGGTATGTTCTATGTTCTTTAATTTTATAGTTTCAATTCTTCCTAATATCTGACTTGTCTTACAGGTGTACAAATTTGGTTTCTCAAACAGAGAGGTTATTATTGTAAAATCTTTATCTTAATATAAACAAAGAAGTGACTGGAGTCTTCCTGAAAGAGACCCACTGTAGGCAACTATCTCCCACCTACAAATTATGGGTATCTGCTGCCCTCTGCTGCTAAATTCTCCTGGAGCCTGTCAGTCCTCCAGATGTTGTGGGACTCCCCCAGTGTTTTTAATGGTCTCATGACAAAAGATATAAGATGGCTTTGGGAGTCATTGTAAAAGTAAGTGATGCTAATGCTTCTCTTTCAGGCTTGGAAGTAGCTAAACACAGTGCTCAAATATAATTTTTTAAACACAGGGAATCAAGAGATTTGACTGAATATTGCATCAACACATTGTTTTTCAGGTGGAATGACAGAAGTTGATTTGTGTGTGGAGTCAGAAGAGTTGACTGGATATCAGCGTAGTACAACCTTAACATCCTATTCAACACTAACAATACACCGACAGATCTTTTTCTCATCCAGGTGGACTGTTTATTGTCGTCAGAGATTTTAATCACGCAATTCTCAAGTCAGTTCTCCCTAAAGTCCAGCAGCATGTGGACTTTGCAGTGAGGGGGGCATGTGTCCTGGACTGCGTTAACATGCATGTAGCAAAGCATCAAGACCACCACAACTACAGGATATCTCCACCTGCCTGTGATGATGAAGCCTCCCTTCCAGATGCACTGAATCCCTTCTACACACAGCTTGAAACACAAAATAACATGGCAGCGAGGAAGATCACCTTGCATTTCAACCATCACATTTCACCATCATTCCTTAGCATCTGATAGAAAAGCTGAGACCACTGGGCCTGAACCCCTCCCTTGACCCTTGACTTCCCGACTGAAACCCTTCTGTCAATCAGGATCAAGACCAACATCTCTAGCACCACCGTGCTGAGCACAGGGGTTTCCAAGGCTGTATGCTAAGCCCTCTGCTGCTCGCACTGCTGACTGTGTAGCAATGCACAGCTGAAACCACGTCATCAAGTTTGCCGATGAACTGAACAACTTCCTTTTCCCAACACTATTCATACACACACTGAACTGTTCTGCCCTAAACAACTTACACCTCAACTGCCATTGTAAATATCCCTTCTACAGACTGCACATTCTCTGTCCTGTTGCTGATTTTTTAAATAGCATTCATTCAAACGTTGATGCCACTAAAATATGTTGTCTTGTTGCTCTTGTGTTTTTCCTTGTACTCTCTCCTGCTCACTTCACACTGTGTTTTTTGTCTTGTCTACACTCACGTAGCCTAGTGGTGTTTCTGTTTTCGTTCTTTTGATGCACCATGATCCTAGAGGAACTTTGTTTTTCTTCCCTGTGCACTGTATGTATGGCTGAAATGACAATAAACCTACGTGTTGGCTCTCGGGATAGTCAAGTCGATTTCATAGCTTTTGCCGGGTTGCCGCTGGTGCTGAATGGCATGAAAATAATAATGATATAAATCTACCACAGCCACACACATTGGGCCAGCTAGTGGCATGGTAGTTAGGGAATTGCTCCAGCAATCAGAAGGTTGTGGGTTCGAATTCCAGGACCGCCACTGACATTACTGAGCAAGGTACCATCCTCACACATTGCTCCCTGGGTGCTGTACGGGTGGCTCCCAACTGCTTCACTTGGTGAAGGGATGAATACAGAGAAAGAATTTCTAATAACACAGGTGCTGTGGTGTGGTGTGTTCAGTCGTGACTCTTAGGACCACTTTACTTCAGCATTTCAATATTCCATTTGGTGATTTGCAGCAAGATGAATAATTCTCATAAAATATGATTTATAATTTCCTCTTAAAAGGAAACTTTTTTTTAAACTTTTTCACCTCATTCACCATTTCTTATGTTTGAGAGGCTCACCTGGTTTAGGAGCAAGTCGCGGGCCCTTCCCTACTGGGGAAGATGCTGGCTCTTCTCTTGTTGTTTCTGATGATGATGGTTTGGTGTCCCTGTCTTCCTCAGGGTTGCTTGGAATGATGGGAAGCTCCACCTGAGATTGCTGCATTTTCATAGGATCGATTGCAGGGATGCCTCTTTCTTCTTCGAATGCAGAGTCCATTGGCTCACCTATACGCATGCACAAACTTTTGATATCAAGTAAAGCTTGATTAAAGCAACTATTCTGTATGAATAAAGAAAAATGGTCATGCATAGCAATCGGCAGTGTGCTTAGAATTACTATAACTGGTAACAGAACTAAAAGAGGGAGTTATTAAAAGAAGTTGAGCTATAATGTCGCAATAATGAAGAAATCAACATGTGACATTCAGAAACGTTTTACGCTACTTGGCAGAAGTAAACCAACAGACACTATGATCACAGGATGGACAAACCATGTGAGAACATGTTTTGGGCATGCAAATCAAACGTCATATTGTGACTGAGCTAGATGATGAAAAAAAATAATCACTGTAATTTACGGTACTAAGAGTCAAAAGAGCTTTCTTTAATACATTTAAACTATAATATTGTGTCAGAGACCAACCCCCATTTGCTGTCAAAACAAGCATTAAAATATTTTTTTTTCTGAGGAGATCCAATGCAAAAATCCACAAGGAAAGAAAATAAGTGCACAAGCTGGTGCTTTCATAACTGGGAAAATGGTCTGAAGATTTAAAGAGAGAAAACTGAACTCCTATTAACCATGCAAGACCTTGTAGACCACAAAACTGACAGGGAGACAATACAAGGTCCATTCTTGCTTTGAATCTAAAATAAAATGATGCTTAAGCAGCTGCTAACATTTGCACTACAGTACTGAGATGCAGAGTACATTTTTATGGGTGGATAAGCATAATTGTGACTACTTGGATACTGAGTAGCAAAAAAACACAGCCAAGACTTGAGTCCAAAAAATACAAAATTAATTATGTTATATGTAGCTTCTGTCTTTTCTGTAACTTTCTGCTATGTATATATTTTTCCATTTTTCCAGAAGCTGAAATATTATATGTACTAAATTTAAACGGGGCAGCAGGTTGGTGCAGGGGTATAAGGTGTTTGCTTGCATCAAGAAGGTCCTGCAGTTGGCTTTTAGTAAGCTGAGGGTCCTTTAAATGTGGAATTTGCCTGTTTCTGCTTTGGAAGACACATTGCATTAAGTGAACTGGAGATGCTAGGTCACAGATGTGAATATGTGCGTGAGTCTGTCCTAAACTCACGACCTGCCCAGGACGTTGCTCTACATTTCGGCCTATGAGCGCTGGAACCCTGGTTAGGAAAAAGGACTCAAAATAACTTAAAATTAAATAAATGAAGGGTGGTCTCTGCCTTTTGCACATTTCTGTTTTAAACATTTGATCTAAAATATATTATATTCCCTTAGCCCAATACATACAGTAACCCAGCAGGCAAAAGCATGTCATTCTTTACAGAGACTATATTGATTTTCTGCCTAAGTCTCCAACAACAAACAGATTCTTTTGAATGAAAAAAGAAACAAAACAAATATAATCAAGGTAGAATGAGAGTAAAGGCTAAACACATTTTTACAGTCAAAACACTAAAAAAAGTCTTCTTCCAGCCAACAGTGATTAAACCTTTTTCATATCATCCAGCTCTATATAATGAATGGGAAAATGATCACACAGAGAGGGAAAACACAACATGATCCTGAGCAATCTAAATCTGAGGGGAGCACAAGAGCGCACCTGAGAACAAAGACTGAGATATTCCAGCAGCTATAGCTACTGTCCTCTGAAGAGAAGAAGTGAGAGGCTCTAGGAAGCCTCTGATCTCTTTGAACACACCTAAGATTACATGATCAGACAGACAATTTGATTTTTTTAAAGCAGAGACAGAGGCTATACCTGCAGGAAAAGAGTGCTTTCAGAATGGTAGTGTTCCTTCAGCAATGTGAGGTAAAACACAGCCTACTCCATATGCAGTTCCCATTGAAGAGAGGTTCTCAAGTTATCAGTTTTTCTAAAGGAAGTGAAACCATCTCAAATGGAAGCCCATTTTAACCAGCAAGAGGAGGATAAAATGCTTGTTCTTTTCTCTTTCACTGTGTCTGACAGAAGTATGCCAAAAGTAGAAAATTATTTCAGTATAATTAATAATATTTCAATAAAATATTTTTTTTAGATAAGCCAAGATACAGAGAAAGAGGGAAGAAAACAAAACAATATTTATTTCCTCATCCACCTAACTGGAATGAGCATAGTATCAAGAATAAAAACGGTCCTAATTTCATAAAAATAAAATCAATAATCAACATTCAACTATAACTTTCCTTCCTTAGGCCTAAGAAAAACTGTTGTTACATTTATCTAATAGTTTCTGAAATAAATATAAAATCTACCACACATAACACATTTAAAATAAGTCAATCTCAGGGCAGTTTTTTCCATCAGTCTAAAATAAAGTTGCTGAATGTAGGATTGCTGCAGACTATGGCAAGACAAGAATTAAAAGAGCAATTTTTTCTTTCTCCAGGAAAAGGCAGACACTAAAAAGTAATTAAAATTTTGCAAGCCATATTCATCATGGTAAATAGGCCACAGTCAGCAAACCTCTGGTTAGACTTACATTGGGTTTTACTACCAAACACTAACTGAGAAGAAGTTGGATCTTAGATTACATTTTGGAGGACAAACTCACCATCACTACCACCATCACACTGGACCACAGGCATCTCCCCTTTAGACAGAAATTTATTCATCTTCTTCAAGATTTTCTTATGGGTTTTTGATGGCTGAAAGTCCAAGGCATGGCATCTTCACAAAACAAAAGCACACATTAATTGGTATAATCATCCCTGAGCTATTGTGTACATGTAAAGCTTACATTTATGCTCTGTCAAAACGTTGCACATATTCTCAAGCTTGGCATGATCAATACATTTTGAACATCCAGAACTTTTCCTTAATGGTCTTTTTACCTGATAGTGTACTGTGGACAGCAGGTCTTGTTCATGACAGGTTTGTAAACATACTTTCCACTTCTGAAGGACAGGTATAAAAAAAAAAGTTTAAAAGAAAATGCAGTAAAAGTACAGCTTGACATAAAGAGTAACATTTCATTGTATTTTCTGACACTAATTTAAGCATTAAATGTCAACGTCAATTTCATATCATCTTAGTGATGACACACCTTCTCCAGCCTCTGTCAATCAGATCCTGGTAGTCCTGAACTGTCATCGCATGTGACCACATACCTTCATAAGAAGAAAAAGAGACAATGAATTTTAGAGTTAGAGCAATCAATAGTTTGCTATTTAAACACAGAACATGAATTTTCCTGTACAATCTCAATTTCTGTACAGCAAAACTAGCAGTAATTTGTATTAAGCGTTTTTGAAGCTCAGATCACTGCATGGGCTAAATGAACATGAGCACGTTTGCATCACATTAGGTCTTACTGAAGAGCTCAGTGGCTTTAAACATAGCACTGTCATGAGATGTCATATTCACCAGAAGTTAGTTTGTGAAATTTCTCATAGATCATCCCCAGTCAACCACAAGTGCTATTCGTGTGAAACAGAAGTTCTGAAGCGCTTAGTGGATGCAAACTGCCTATTCTTTGTTGAATCAAGCACTATAGATGGCACACTGGAAGTAACATCAGCACAGGTTTGTTTCATGAGCTTCATCATACAGTCTTCCATGGCCATTGGCTAGGGTGGTGTAAAACATGACAACACTGAATCGTCGATCAGAGAAAACACATTCGCTGGAGGGATGAACCACACTTCACTATTTGGCAGTCCAATGTCACTATTCAGTGGTCACAAGAATACTACCAACCAGAATGCAGTGTGGTGGAGGAGGGGTGGTCTGATGCTATTTTTCTGTGTTTGGGCTCCGGTAAGGAGTAAAGTTAATCCTTCAGCATTCAAAAACATTTTAGACAATTACAAGCTACCAACTTTGTGGCCACAGTTTAGGGAGAGCCCTTTCCTGTTCTACCATGATTGTCCCCCTGTGCACAAAGCAAGATCTACAAAGAAGTCCTTAGACGGGTTTGGTGTGGGGGAAACCAGTGGCCTGCACAGAGCCCTGACCTTGACTCAACTGAACACCCTTGTGATGCAATGTTGATTCCTTTCCAATGGAAGTGGCTATCCTCACAAATGCTTACAGGCACACTCCCAAATCTTGTGGAAAGCCTTTCCAGAGGAGTAGAGATTGTCAACCCCAAAAGGGAGACTAACTTCATATTAATGCTCATGATTTTGGTATGGGATGTCCAAAAAGTTTACAGAAGTGTGATGATCAGTTGTCCACATACTTTTGGCCATACACATGCCTATATGTTCTGTGCATTTATAATTCAATATTTTAGTATAGTTAAAGTAATATCATTGAAAATGGCCCCTTATAGTCACGTGTGAACACACCACAGCACACAGCGTGAACAATGTGAAATTCCTCCTCTGCATTTAAGCCATTCACCAAGTGAAACAGGGGGCTGCCACCAATGGGGGGCGCCTGGGGAGCAGTGTGTGAGGACTAGCAGATTCGAAACTTCCTGACCACTAGGCCACCAGCTGCCCCATACAGCAAGACTGGACTTAAACCTGCATCAAATGTCAAAATAAAAATGATAAATTGACCAATTGTTGACTGCAAGTGTGGAGCAAAAACCTGCTGATTTGGCCAATTCTGATTCTACAATTCTAATTTAAACATGTACATAAAACTCCAGCACAAGACTTGTTAAGACAAACCAGAAACTGCTCTTGATGGGAGTAAAAAGGAAATTCTACCAGCAATGAATGTACAGCAGCTTATGAAACAGTGTTTCTGAAGCCAGATCAGTCCCATGAGAGCTAAGCTTTCCCATTCAGGCCACAGTGCGAACAGGATGTGTTTCAAATCCCTTGTTTGGGGTTTTGGCAGCTTTCTAAGAAGCGCATCCTCTAGTTCCAGATAAGAAAACTTTCAATTTCAAAGTCATGAGAGACGATTACAAATTTTATAGACTTTGTAAATCTAGTGTTAAAAGAGCTCCTAAACACACATACTTGCAAGCACTGGACAGATTCATAATGTACAGTTAGTAAGTAAAAGTACATGTTAAAAGTACATGTTAAAATTGAAATCGGTTTAGTTACAGGTTTTTAACGTTGGCCTTAATAGTTTATGTTTATTTTTGACATAATCATGATGCTTGATGTCAAAGCAAACCAATGCCATAAAATACAAACATACATGACTTTTTAATACAGTATCTATTGACATGAATCTCTGAAAACCTTGAATAGCCTTTAAACCAAAAAGTAACAAAAAATTCAGCCTTATTTCTGTGGAAATTTGTGCCTATTCTGTAGAGTATTTTTGAGGTCAGAACTCATCCAACCATGTCTTTATGGACCTTGCTTTGTGCACTGGGGCACAGTCATGCTGGAACAGAAGAGGTTCTTTCCCAAACTGTGTCCACAAAGTTGGAAGCATGGCGTTGCCATTAAGATTAACCTTCACTGGAAGTAAGCGGCCTAGCCCAAACACTAAAAAACAGGTGTATCCAAATACTTTTGTTCACATAGTGTATGTTACTGAATACATATCTCCACATGTGTGTTTTAGGCTAATTATTATAATCTTTCATACTAATATGCGATATTTTCAGTGTACAAATCTGACAGTGCCGCTCAATAAATTTGGTACAAAGTTATGTTTTAATTCTGCAAGGATTAGCATTAAGGAGAAACAATACATTTATTTCTGTGAGGTCTAAAGTTTTAACACAGTTGTCCAGGCTCATCTAAACACTGTGAGCAAATTCTTATATAAAGCACATTTTCATAGACTGATGATGTAGACTGGGACATGTTCTGGTCATGCAAGGACATCATCAACGAGTTTACGGATGCAGCAGTTAGCTTAGTTAGCATGCTAGCGGAAGAGATCATCCCTATAATGAGAGTCAAGACGTTCCTGAGCCAGAAACCATGAGAGGACAGATCGATCCGCACTGCAGTGAACTCCAGGCCCGTCATATACAACGCGGGTCTCGCCATCGGCAACATGAGCGCCTACAAAGCGCCATCATACAGCATCCAACACCCGCTGAGGGAAGCCAAATGTCAGTACCAGGAGTGTCTCAAGTCTCACTTCCATCATGGCGATACACGGAGCATGTAGCATGGACTGCGCACCATCAGACTACAAAGCCAAGGACACCGCAACGATCAACGCCGACTCTGCATTCGCCAACGAGCTGAACGAGGTTTTGAGGTTAGCCAGGAGGCTAGTACTAACTACAGCCTGACAACGGAGGATGGTGATGTCATCAGTGAGGAACGCGTGATCAGCATTTCGGAGCACGACGTCCAAGCAGCGCTGAGGAGAGTGAACACCAGGAAAGCGGCAGGACCAGACAGCATCACCAGCTGGCAAAGTCCGTGGTCCCCACATGCTTCAAAAGATTCACCATAGTACCCGTGACCAAGAACAACAAACACTCATGCCTGAACGACTATCGGCCAGTTGCACTGACCTCAGTGGTAATGAAGGTGTTTGAGAGGCTGCTGAAGAACATCATCTCCTCCTCCATCCCACACACCACAGACCCGCTCCAGTTCACCTACTGACCCAACAGATCCACAGAGGATGCCATCTCCCATGTCCTGCACACCACTTTCAGCCACGTGGATAAGAAACAGTAACTATGTGAGATTGCTATTTGTAGACTACAGTTCAACGTTCAACACAATAGTGCCAAGTAGACACTTCACAAAGCTGAGGGATCTAGGACTCAACAGCTTAGAACCCTCATTGTGTTGGAGCCACGAGTGGCCACACATGGCTACACCATTGTGAAGTTCTCTGATGACACTGTGGCGTTGGGCCACATCTCCAACAATGATGAGACAGCCTACATGGACAAGGTGAAGAACCTGGCATCGTGGGGGGGAGGGGGGTTGTGAGCAGCTACAGGTACCTCGGGCTGGTGCTGGATGACAAGCTGGCCTGGGCTAACAACAGTTACCACCTCTACAGAAAGGGTCAGAGCAGGCTCTACTACATTTGGCATCTGCAGGAAACTCCTTTGGATGTTCTATCAGTCTGTGGTGTCCTCTTCTACGCTGTGGTGTGTTGGGGAGGCAGCCTGACAAAGAAAGACTCCTCCAGGCTGGACAGGCTGATCAGACAGGCTGGCATGAAACTGGACTCACTAGCGACAGTGGCAGAGACGAGAACATTAAAAAAACTGCTGACCATTTTGGACAATGTCAGGCATCCTGTGCATGCTGTAATCAGTAATCAGAGAGGCTTGTTCAGCAACGGGCTGCTACTCCCTAGGAGTAACACCAACAGACGGTGTAACTCCTTTGTCCCCCATGCCATCAAACTACATAACTCCACAGTGTGTAGTAGGGGGTGGGGGTCTGGGGGGAGGACTCAGGACTCAAAACTCAGAAGACCACAGAGGAAAGGTCTAACGCAGGTCTATCACATCATTTTAGCACCCACTAACTATAGACTCACTGTTTGTCAATGTGATTCACTATTTATTCACTCTTCATGTCAGTGCAATATTCATTACAACCATCTTAACTGCAGCTACCTCCTTTAACTGGTATGGTACGCACAATGCACCGATGTAATTTGTCACTTTATCACACTATAACTTTATTACTACTTCACCATCACTTTATCCCCTTCTTTATCTCCCTTCCAATTCACATCTACCCATGTAAGTCAAATCGGCATGTACATCATCTAACACTACTCAAACACAAAGCAAGGACGCACAGAGCTTTCAAACACTGAAAATAATTGACCAAAATCACCATACATCTTTTACTTTTAATGAGGATCTTTGATGGAAAGCACCCTTTAAATAATAAAAATACTGAATAACAGTCTTAAATTAACAGTCTGTTAGATCCTGCTGGGGTTCACAGATTTTTTTAGCCCTGCTGGATAAAACCAATTACTGCTAGATTTGCATATTGGATGTAGATATTATTTAGCTAAATTCTGTTGGTCCATTTCCCTACATTACAATAATCAGCACTGTGAATTCATCAAGATTTCTTCCTTCTGTGCTCCAGTACAAACCATACAAAAGGACGTGCCTTTATTCTAAGACCTAAATCAATTTACATCT
This sequence comes from Hydrocynus forskahlii, assembly GCA_037974365.1. Classification (NCBI taxonomy): domain Eukaryota; kingdom Metazoa; phylum Chordata; class Actinopteri; order Characiformes; family Alestidae; genus Hydrocynus; species Hydrocynus forskahlii. Next base: position 5,399 of record JBBPCX010127160.1, on the reverse strand, counting down.
GAGGGCTACATCAATATCAATAAAAAACAGAGCAATCCCAGCACTTCGCAGAAAAAGAAAAACAAAATGAGCTCTGCATCAGAGCATCCAGGTAAAAGCTCATGTAATGGAAACAGAGGTGAAATGTTCCTCCCTCAAAAAAATGAGAGTCTGATTAGCTCCTGCTAGACAAGAACAATGAGAGCACAACAGTCTCCTGATTGCATTTAGACAGAACAGACAGAGTAGATGGACTGCTGAAATACTGATGATGACAAAGTTACTTGTCTGTCATCACTAAACTGATGAAGCAGAAATGGTAAAATCATTACAGGGTCCATTAACAGATGTGCCAAACAGACATAAAAATGCATCATGTTATAGTTTTAAGGACAAATCTGTGTTTCTGTTGAGGGGGTTGGATAAATCAAGGCTCTCTCACAGCCCAAATAGTGTAAACATTGAGCAAAATAATGTAGGTCAAACTTTAATTATGCCATGGTTCTACAACTCAGTTTGAGATATATTGCACAATATGACTGTCCGTATCTTGTGTCCCTAAGTAGCACTACACTTTTTCCACCTGAATCAAACAAAAAGAACAAAACTCACTGAGGACAGTCTATACTGGTTTTCAATAAGATAAAGTGGGTACCAAAACTCAAGGCAGCACGCCAGTGTTTTCATTCAGTTCAGCAACAGACCCACTTCAGTTAACCTCCTTCTACAAACTCTTTCCGGGTGTCTTGTACAAATCTAAACAGCACATGTGATCAGAGTTATGCCAACAGAACTCTAGGCAAGCTAATCTGATTAAGCCTTAAGTGGTGTCTTCTTATTTCCTTCCATGTCTTTAGCACTACAAAGCTGTAAACCTACAATTTCTCCTGTATGAGATCCATCTGACAAAGCTAACACTCAGCTGGCCAGTATGATTAGGGATATTGTCCCTGAGCATGTTTTAATATCCCTCCATTAGTAGGAGGTGTATTAAGGAGCAGCTCTAAAGCAGCGAGAGTCACCTTAAGATTAGCACCAGAAGCATGCTTCCGTCTTGGGTTTCCATCATTAAGTAGTGACAGAAGATTATCTGGTTCCAAATTCAATTATATGGAGCACGTTCATTCGTGAATAGCACTATGTAGCACAGAAATGTTACTGCACAGATACATCACAACTGATTCAGGGATCTTGATTTTGCTCAGAAAGAAATGTTAGGCAATTCCACAGTTATTATGAACAAAATTGGCATGAACGGATGGCAGTGCTGTTTTTAAAGACATTTGTTCCAGAGATTAAGTGTAGTCCTGGACTACTTTTCTTTCTTTAGAAAATCTCCATTCAGGATGGTGTGCAGCCTACTTATTATTCAGCATCAATGATTCAGGACCAGGCATCAATCAATGATTCAGGCTTAATCTCTGCCCATAGAACCAACCTTAAATTGTGTTTTAGGTGCAATAGGATTAGTCATGGGAGTGAACTGCAGTACACATTTTTAAGATTGAAATATTTAGTCATTAACAGTCACAACAGCTGACGGAACACACACCCAGTATTAGAGTAGGCACAGTAAGTCTCGGATCTCTCAAAAGTGATGAAAATATTACATCAGTTTGCAAAGCAGCGAAGAGATTTTCAGACTTTGCCACTTCAACACGTGGGATAACTTGGACGGTTTAAACCTGATTCGTAGCGGCCTGACATGACCCATCTTTAAAGGCGTGCCAAATTTGGCACTGAGGCTGACCAACCTAGCACAGCTCAAACTGGGGACAAACTGTCTTCACGAAACTCCTTTCCTAAAGCAGATGTCATCTCCTCCTCAAACATCATCCAGGGACTCTGTCCACCCAAAACATGCCTGAGCCTTCTGTCAGAGCACTTTCTGTCAATGCCCAGGAAAGGGTGCAAACTAGCTAGCTGACGTTAGCAACATCCGCTAGTACGAAACCAGCCGAGCATTTCACTTCTGATTTAAGACTTAAAAAAAGGAAAGAATGAAAATATCACAGCCACAGAACCGCACTCTTACAAATCTAATAACCTGGAGAGAATGACACTCCAGACAGCCGGCTAGCTAGCCTGTCGCTAGCTGAGTTAGCCAAACGTGCTAACAGTGGCAGAGCCTATCGTAGCTCTGGAATCATATTTAATTTTACGTTATAAATGAACCTTTAACTGTTTGTTTAACTCCCCCAAAGTCGCCCAAACGAGGTAACCACTCCAGGGTTTGATTCTTTCTGAGCTTTTTTGGAAATGAAGCTTAAAAGAACAAAAAATAATGGTTTAACTGTTAAAACAGGCTCAGGTAGTTAATGATGCAGGACACTCACCGTGAGAGAAATTGCCCTTCTCGTTTTTGCAGTAGCCACAACGATAGCCATCGTCTCCCCCAAAATACTCCACTATGCTGTACGAGGATCCGGCACTAGCCATGTCCTGCAAAACGGTACTGCCTCGTTTGCGAGAATCAGGAGCTAAGGAAGATCTACCGGCAGACAGGAGGCAGAGCTCTACAGGCGTGACCTCGGAAAAAAATTGACCCGCTGACATCTTCCTGCAGCCCTGCTCCTTAAAGACCTTTTTCTGGTCACAAAACATCACTGGACCTCACAGCTGATGAATTGTTTTCACGAGAGGAGTATTATATTACAGTCTTTAGCATTTTAACTACGTTGTATCATTTTAATTACTTTTTCATTCACTGGGAACCACTATAAATGTATAAATGTAGTGACCTTTTTACAATGAACCAGCACCAAATGAAGCTGTCTCTGCCGAAACGAAGACAGATCAGTCAGGTGTTTTATCATGCACATCCTTGGGCAGCCAGCATAGGGATGGATAAGATTCTACCTAGCAGCTTTGAACCCATCCACAATGCTACATGTACAGCGTGAGAAAATACACAATATGGACAAAAGTATTTTTACACACCTGTTTTACAAGGTTTGGGCTAGGCCCCTTACTTCCAGTGTAGTGGTTTAATCTTAATGCTTCAGCATCACAAGACTTAAGACCGACAGAAGTGCCTAATAAAGAGCAGGACCACACTATTCTCTCATAATGACAGCACTTTTTTGGAAGTGCTGAACTGTGTGTGGACTATTACATTATCTAGTAAGAACAAGAGCTTCCACTTCCACTCATCAGCAATGAGGATGGAGGAAACAGCCTTTACATTCTTTATCTATTATAGATCCATGTGGCACAATCACTGGACACAATTCCAGGAAGAAATGCAAATTAATCTTAGAGTAAAAGATGACTTATGAAATAGTAGTATTTTGTCCTGTGGCCAGGGTCAGACATACATGCTGATATGATCGTTTTTAAATTCATATTATATTCATATTTGGATATGTTGTAAATATAGTTTCTAATAAAATATGAATTATGCAGCTTTTATTGATGCATCCAATATATTTGAGGTCAGCTGTTTTATGTTGCTGTCCGAGCGCTCAGTGTTAGATTTTCTTTAATTCAACATGTCAAATATTGCACTCATGCCGCTGTTTGAGGTTTCGATTTTACGACAGGTAAAGCGGTGAATGGTGTAACACCGGTCTTTTTTCCTTGTATTAAAAGCACTGTGTGTATTTAAACTAAATGCTGGTCATGATTGATGGTAGGACATCGGTCCCGAAACTACATTTCTTCTTTCACTTACCGTAGGAAACTTTTCCCCACAAGTCGCCACAGTAGCCACAGCGATACCCATTTTTAACGCCTTTTATTTCCACGACGGTATACATCCTCTTTGAGCAGAGTTTACCAAAACCTGTCTGACCACGCTTACAGGTGTGAAGCCATGAGGCTAAAGCTAGAACAGAATTCTCATTTAAGACTCTACAACCTCACAAACACGCTCCCCATACACCGAGAACAGAGCAACTGAAAGATGTGGACAGTAATTTATGTTCGCCGTGTTCTCCGAAGATAAAATACATTCATTTATTTAAAAAAGAAATGTAACAGCTAGCAAAATGCTACCACTGACGTTACATTTGTAAACAAAGCGAGGAATTGTGGGAAATCCCGGTGCAGGACCTGCTTGCAGAGTGGATTCAATACAGCATCCTGAAAATAACATTTAATAATGTTAATCAGTATTTGTTGTAATTTATAAGAAAGAATTGTAATAAAACATTTCTGTATGTCTGTCCTGTCTAAAGATTTATCAAGCTCTAGCCAGTCCTGGATCTTACCAGTTTGAAGGGTTTAATGCCTCTAAAACCTCCCTCACATTAAATGGTTATGAATGTGATGCCAGATGCCTGAGACAGATGCCCATTGTTGTACAATGTTTGTTTTAAATCTGTGTTTTACAGTGGGTTTGACCTCACAAGGCCAAATGCCTCTAAAACCTCCCTCACATTAAATGGTTATGAATGTGATGCCAGATGCCTGAGACAGATGCCCATTGTTGTACAATGTTTGTTTTAAATCTGTTTACAGTGGGTTTGACCTCACAAGGTCAGATGGTAAGATCTATTTTTAAGATAAGATAGTCCCACAAGTGGGAAATTTGCTGTGTTACAGCAGCCAGTGGACAGAACAAGAGAAGAAAGCAGAAGCAGCATAACTAATAGAATCAAAACTATACAACGCAACAGTATAATATAAAAAGTACACTATACAAATATTACAAAAATATAAACATAGAAGTTTATGTATACAACCCCAGAATAAAATAAGAGACCACTGCAAAAATGTTTCATTTTTCAGGTTTTATCTTTTATATGTGCAAGTATTGAACTGAACAGCTTTGCCTTAGTTTTTGAGAACTGCTGAGAACATTTCTCCTAATTTCCAAATACAAATATTGTTCTTTAAAGCATAATTTTAAAGGAAATGACAATACATCAAAACCAGAAATGATGCAGTGTTTACTGAACTTGAATAATTCAAAGAAAACAAATCTCTTGTTTCTCTCACTCTTAAGAAAAATGGCAATTAAAATAATAAGCTTTGATGTACTTCTGGTAGAGTTTTGCCATCCAACTGGTCACATTACAAGAGGAGAGTGTTGATTATAGCAATGTTTTTTATATTTTTCTTCATTAAATTAGATTTGATTCAGGTGATCAGTACCTCATACAGCAGAATGAGGTGCTTGTGATGCTGAGATGCTGATTTAAAAATAAATTGCAGTGGTCTCTAATTTTTTTTGGAGCTGTATATGTATATACATAGTGGGTGAGTGTATGTATGAACACAGTGGATCTATACGTATTGTACACATACGTATACAGTAAACCCCGCAAATTCACTGTTCAGAGTTTGCTTCTGTCATTTGCTGATTTTTTAGACCCTAACCTAACTTAGAACCTAATTAATAATTGTTCATGGGAACTCCCGCAAATTTGCGGAAACTACAAATATACATTTTTGCTGTTTTAATGGCTATATATATA